>JAFEMH010004829.1:0-189914 GCA_022495995.1 Adenophora triphylla var. japonica | reverse complement strand
AAAGCTCGAGTTCGAGTGGGCTCGAGGTGGTCGAGCTCGAGCTCGAACCCGAAATTTCAAGTTAGATCATTTTTCGAGCCCGGCTCGAGTTCGGCTCGTATGTTGCGGCGAGCCTGCATTTCGAAGTTCGACTCGTTTAGAAGTTCGATTAGGGCTCGGTAACAGATTCAAAAACTCGAATGAATTTTAGTATATTTATATATATATATATATATATATATATATATATATATATATATATATATATATATATATATACTCCCTCAGTCCCACTTCACTTGGCACCAGAGTGAAGTGGCATGACAACTAAGGAAAAATAAGAGTGAAAAAAGTGTAAGAAAATGTTGTGAGTATGAAGAATTAAATAGGAGAGAGAATGAGTGGGAGGAATAGTTAGGAGAGAGAATGTTGTGAGTGTAAAAAGTGAAGTAGGAGGAGAGTATGAGTGGAGGGAATAGTGAATATTCTTTTCCATTTTGGGCGTCTTGCAGAATGAAGTGGGGCGATAAAAATGGAAATTGGTAATCTTGAGTGAAATTAGATTCGGAGGAGTATATATATATATATATATATATATATATAATGAGTAGTGCAATGCTGTGAGTGGGTTCATTAGCAGAAAAAGCACCGTGTCACCGTTTTTTCACTTTTATTACTTTATTTATTATATATATATATATATATATATATATATATATATATATATATATATATATATATATATATATATATATTTTAGTATAGGATAATTAAATTCAATATTCATTATCCAATTTGACCTTGCAATTTGAATAAATGTAACAGGTTTTAGGGTTTTATTTTATCTAAAAAGTTGGGGCAATTATATACTCGATCCGTTTCAAAATAAATAATCGTTGAAATAAGGATCATTTTGAAAAGTTAATTTTTAATTGAAAAAAATCATAAAATTGTTTCCCATTTATTTTCAAATCTTTTTGAGTGAATTATGAATTTTTGTTAAAAATATATATGTTTAGT
Organism: Adenophora triphylla var. japonica; assembly: GCA_022495995.1. NCBI lineage: Eukaryota > Viridiplantae > Streptophyta > Magnoliopsida > Asterales > Campanulaceae > Adenophora > Adenophora triphylla. The sequence continues at coordinate 188,915 of JAFEMH010004829.1, read as the reverse complement.
GACAAATTAAAAGACCAAGCTCGAGCTCGTACGTTTAAGAAGCTCAGAGTTAGATTACAACTCAGATTAGGGGCTCGATAAAGCTCGTTCGATTTCAAATTTTTTTCAAAAAATAAGTCGGAAGCTCGAGCTCGGCTCACGTTAATACTCGAGTTCGAACGGCTCGCGAAAAGCTCGCGAGCCGGCTCGCCAAAGCTCGAAACTTGATTCGAGCCGAGCTCGGGAAACATGAGTGCAGGGATGGAGTTCGAGGCTCGAGAAAAGCTCGAGCTCGTTTAAAAGTTCGCGAGCTCGAGCTCGAGGCATCAAAAGCTCGGCTCGGCTCATTCGTTTAAGGCCTAAGTATTATTGACTCAAGCTCGACACGTAAAGATGGGTTAGATCTTTCTATCGTAATCGAAATTGAGATTCGATCTTGGTATCATTTGACAAGTCTTCGAGAGAAATCGGAGGGAGGAGAGTGTAATTTATGCCATTGGAAAGAGATTCGAGATAAATCTTATCAAGCTTCGTAGAAATAGATCCATTGGTTGGGAAACTATAAAAGTTATGGCTGAGAAATCGCCACCTGGCAATGAGCCGTTTTTGCAAATTCGGTGAGTGGGATTAGGTGACCCAATGCCGGAGACTAGGTAGAATTACTTATGTGGGATTTTTTTTTGTCCATGGTTGAAAATAAGCTTGAATTAAGAGAGAGAGTGTATCTTGGGTATGTTTTGAAGGTTGAGGGTGATACTGGTGAATGAACAGAAGTGTATGTTTATGTGTTTGTGGAAGTGTGAAAATAAGAGTTTTCGTTTCTTTATTGAGAGGTGTATTTTTGTAATTTTGCTTTGCGTAGCATCACGCATTTTTAATCTCCCCCATGCATCACTTTAGATATACTCTCCCTCTCTCCCTCTGTCCCCCCGCTATAATTTCATATGCCCCGCCTATAATTTGCAGACTGGCTTACTATTTTTAATCTCCCCCATGCCTCTCATTAGATATAGGTCCACCAAATGAAGAAACATGTAGCGCTTTTTAACAGTGACGAAGGGAGTATCTCGTATGGTTTATACTCCTTCCATCTCTAATTTTTTTTATTTTCTTTAATGTTTATTAAAAATGTGCAGTTTGTAACCCAATTGAGTTGAGGCATCCACATTAAAAATGTACATGCAATAGTCATGGGTAATCATGCCCACACAATACACATCATCAAAAAGGTAAAAGAACATTTTTATATTTTTATAAGGGTTTTTCTAATATGTGTCCTTAGGCATGCACACATTAATATTAATGTAACAAGATTCACTAATTAGTTGTGTATTATTGTCTTAACTAAAGAATCTTAAAGATTTGGATTAATTCTAATTAACTAATGATAATGATAAAGTGAAACAACTTTTTGAATAAAACAACAATACGATCAGTAATTGATATTAATTTCCATCCAATTCTTTTTTTCCCCTCCTTTTCACAATTAACGTTCCCTCCCAACCAGTTTCATCATTTGATAGACTTAAATAACCCTCTCCCTGCCCTAAAAGTAGCTATCTTTAATCAAAGAAAGGCTTCTTTAAACAATTATTTAGAATAGGTAAATAAATATTCTATTGTATCTAGGTAAGTAAATATTCTATTGTATTTAGAATAGGAAAGTTAATATCTGTATTAGAATAGGATTGTCATTCTTGTATTATATATTTACAGTTTGTGAATAAAGAAAATCAGATTTTCCCATTCTCATATGGTATCAGAGCAGTAAATATCCAAAACCTAAATCCTCTCAAAATTTTCGGCAGCCTCTCACCTTTTTCTCCTATGGCCGGCTCCTCCTCCACCATCCCTAACACCACCGAACCCGACCAACCTCTCTTCTTAGTCAATTTACCCTACTGTCGTACCCTCATCCCCCTCACCTACCTTACATCGGCATCCCAAACCACATCTATCCTCTTTGGCCTCGACCTTCTAAAGTTTGTCGATGGCACCCACCCCAAACCCGAGATCGCCTCATCCTTGGGGCTCTCATAGGTACCTTAGATCCCGCCGTTGCTCCCCTAGTCCACCAAGTTGCCACCTCCCATGAAGCTTGGACCACCCTCAAAACCACATATGCCAACCCCTGCCGTGGTCACATCCTTCAAATAAAAGACAACCTTGCAAATCTCACCAAAAACCAACTCTCCATCTCGAAATACATGAATGTTGTCAAATCCTACACCGACAAGCTCGCCATTCTCGGTAAATCCATGGATTCCGAAGACATAACCTACACCATCCTGAAAGGTTTGGACTATGAAACCTTCAAGCCCATTATAGACTCAATCTGCTCCCATGACAATCACATCTCCTTTGAAGCCCTACACGAAAAACTTATTCAACATGAACTCGGCATAAAACAATCCACCCCTACAAACCCTCTCCCCACCACCGCCTTCACCGCCCAAACTCGCCCATCACCCAACCGTAACTCCTACCGTACAACCAATCCTTCCCCTCCCTCCCAAAACCCCTCACCCCTCCCCTTTAAGGGAAAGTGCCAATACTGTAGTAACATTGATCATGTCATCTCCCAATGTCGCCAATTTAAACGTGACTACCCCACAGTAAACTTCTCCTCTTAACCTCGCCAAAACAGAAACCCAAACCCTAACCATCGAGCCCCCCAAGCCCACACCGCCGCCTACCATAACCCCTCTCCCCCTCCCTCCTGGCTTATCGATAGTGGTGTCACCAACCATATCACCAATGACCTCTCCAACCTAGCCTTATACACATCATACAATGGCAGTGACGACGTTATTATCGGAGATGGTTCTTCTCTTCCTATTTCTCACATAGGTTCATTCTCTCTCTCCATATCCTTTTCCCCTATTCATTTCAATAGTGTCTTACATGTTCCTCTTATCACTCATAACATTTTGTTTGGTCTCAATTCTGTTGTGACAATAATATTATTATTGAATTCTCACGCTCTTCTTTTCTCATTAAGGACAAAGCAACGAGTCAAACTCTCATCCATGAAAATCTTGAGGATGGCGTCTACATTTGACACCCTCCGCCCATTCAAGCTTATTCAAGCATCATCTCTTCGCAATTGTGGCATCATAGATTAGGACATCCCGCTCCCCTTATTCTTAGTCTATTACGTAGCAAGTTCAATAGATCTATTTCTTCTAGTTTATCTCCGTGTGATTCCTGTTTTATTAATAAAAGTCACAAGCTACCTTTTGCATCTTCTTCTCTTATTTCACATACTCCTCTTGATCTTATTTTTTCTGATGTATGGACTTCCCCAGTTCATTCCCTCGACAAATTTAAATACTATGTCATCTTTGTCAACCACTATACCAAATACATTTGGTTCTACCCCCTAAAACACAAGTCTGACACCTACAACACATTCCTTCGTTTCAAAACTTTAGTCAAAAATACTTCGACAGTCCTATCATTCAAACTCTACTCCGACAAAGGGGTGAATACTCTCAAAATCACACCCACTCTGGCTCAAAACGGCATCACTCATCTTACCGCCCCCACCTCACACTCCCCGAACATAATGGGTATGCCGAACGTCGTCACCGTCAAATTGTTGAAACGGGTCTCAACCTTCTCTCCCATGCCAATATACCCTTTACCTTTTGGCCCTATGCTCTCACCATCTGCTACCTACCTCATAAACAGAATGCCTACCCCTACCCTCAACAATGATTCACCCTACTTTCGCCTATTCCATTCCCCTCCAAACTACACCAAATTACGAAGCTTTGGTTGCCTATGCTATTCTTGCCTTCGCCCATACACCCCCCACAAGCTAGCCCCAAAGTCTATCCCATGTATCTTTGTTGGCTACTCCCCTACGCAAAGTGTGTATTACTGCCTCAACCCCACCTCCCATCGAGTCTACACCTCCCGCCACGTCCGCTTTGTTGAGACAACATTTCCCTACAACTCCCTCACCTTCATTTCTCCCATTGCTTCCGCTCCCCTCCTCTCGATTGGCACACCGGTGGCAAAACTAGGATTTAAGGTCGTGGGGTCAAATTTTTCGTAACGAGAAAATATTAAACAAATACCAACAACAAGACAAAAAATTCATACAAATCATATAAATATAAATAAGACTATAGTTCAAAGTTTCTAACCTCCGGTACGGGAAGCCTCGATTAATTTAGAGCCTGAAGTACTCGGTCCACGCGATCTCTTCAAATCTTGAGGCGGAGGTCCCATTTGGGAACCAATCCGAAATTTCAAACTGATTTTAAAATTAAACAAGTTTTCCAACACTCGTTTCAAAATACATACAATAATTTAAAATGTGAATAACAATATAATATCAAACAAATACCAATAACAAGACAAAAATTCATGCAAAACATATAAATATAAATAAGACTATAGTTCAAAGTTTCTAACCTCCGGTAAGGGGAACCTCGTTTAATTTAGAGCCTGAAGTAGTCGGTCCACGCGATCTCTTCAAATCTTGAGACGGAGGCCATATTTGGGAACCAATCCGAAATCTCAAACTGATTTTAAAATTAAACAGAATGTTAAATATACACAATTAAGAATTCAATAACCATACACATATTACACATACTAGTACATATGCAATTTCAGCCATTATTTAGAAAACACAGAGAATTAAACATAATGTTAAAACCGTTCTTTTAAAATTAGACAGGATGTTAGAAATTTAGGAATTTAGAAATCTAGGGGATTTGAGATTTCGAAAAGAGTTTTCAATATTAAACCCCTAATTTGTTAGGGATTTAGAAATTTAAGGGATTTGAGATTTTGAAAAGAGTTTTCAATATTAAAACCCTAATTTGTTAGGAATTTAGAAATTTAGGGGATTTGAGATGAGAGAGAGAGAGAGAGAGAGAGGAAAAGTCAATGAAAGGAGAGATGAAATACCTTGACAAAACTGGTGCGACGCAGCGGCCGTGGCTAGGTGGTGGCTTTTGTTTTCTTCGTCTCTTCGTCAGTTCGTTTCTTCGTGACCCAGGGGCGGACTATGGCAACTCGCAATTCAACAATAACGTCGTGAACTGAGAAGTGAAAAATTAACCCTTGCGTTGTGTGGATTGAGTTTATATAGTGAGTTATTAATATAAATATTGAGGGGGGGGGGGGGTTACTTGTGTTTTTTCATTCCTAATCTCATAAATGTATAAGGGGGTAAAGTGGCAAAAACCAAAAACTTAGGGGTGGTCCATTGACCCCTGTAAGTGCCCCAATTCAAATGGGTCGTTAATGTTCCGTTAGCCTAAATTAATGATTTATAATCATTTAGGAGCATTTTCGACATTATTTTGACAATTTGAATGAGGAAGGACCTCTTAAGAATAAAAAAGTGGCATAGGACCTCGCTGGAATCCTGTCATTTCCAAGAAAAAAAGAATATTGACCATTTGCAAACAACCAAAATTGCTTTCTACAAAAACCAGGCACGCTGCTGATCCCATCTGCGCGGATGAGATTGTGCTTAAAATCTCATCCACGCGGATAAGATTGCCATCTAGTCAACCTTTAAATACAGCCCTTCTCCCTCAGTTTAATAAGGCCAAAAAATACGAAAATCTACTTTATTCTTTCAAAATCCATTCTCAAACAGCCATTTACACCCTCACAACTCAAATTCCACACCAAATCCAACCTCAAATCCACTCCAAAACTACTTCTAACCCTTTGAAACCTTCAAACCCTAAACACAAAGCCAAGAAAATTGGTAAACCCTCACCCCCTTTACTCATATCTCTCTCATTCATACACTTACTCCATATTTAAATTATGTAGTCTTACTTACTACTTGTTGTTTGACTCCCCTCTCTTGTCCCAAGGATCCAAGAGGATCTCCAAGGAATCCATTTCCATGGATGATCTTCTAATGGGATCCACATTTTCTTTACTTTCATGTTATTCCCCATTTCCCCCTTTACATTCCTTGGTACTAGCTTCTTTGACCTAAAGTATGGTCATCTTGGAGTCCATCTCCATAGATGACCACTTTAAAAGGTCCATATTATTTACTTCCTTGCAAATCCCCTCGCCATGTCTAAGATGCTCACCTTGGAATACTTTCTTTGGATGAAAATCATCTAGACTCACAAAATAGGCCACACAAGATATATAAGATACACTTGAGTATAGGTCTCAAGGATGGTCTTCTTATGACCACCTTAGAGATCTTCCTCTAAAGTTGATACATCTTGACCTAGCTCTCTTGTCAACTTACTTTTCATGTCAGAATCCCCCTTGTCCCTAGCAAATGACATAAGTTTTCAAAGTCCTAAAGTACCCTCGGGATGGCTTGGTTAAGTGGATTCATCACTTATGAACACTAATCAAAGTCTAAGGAAAAAGAGGACAAAACATGGATGCCAAAAATCCAAGCATTCCCTTCTATTTTTACGCTTTCAGCTACATTTTCGGTTAAGTCCTGTAAATCTAGTTAAGTTTACGGAAATTACGGTGACTAAATTGGAAAGCTGTAAAAAATATTGACAACGAAGGCCCATCTGCGCGGATAAGATTGCACTACGGTCTCATCCACGCGAGATGACATTGTCATCTGCAAAAACGGTTTTCCAATTTTACGTTATTTTCGCTTAATCACTATTTTCTAACTATTTTTCAATTCGGTCCCTAGAATTTCGGTTATTTCCAGAAAACTCCTTTTTTAAGAAAGTCTTTTTCAAAACACACACACACACACACACACAAAAGTTTCAAGTGAGGAAGACTCATCATACGAGGCATTCTGAATGCACGTCAAACGTCCATCCCGGAGTGTAACGTGACCTCCGAACTAATTTTCTCTAATTTTTGGCATTTTTCAAAGTTTTGTCCCCTTAAAACTAAAAACGGCGTGGCGACTCCGTTGATTTTAAAAAAAAAATCGAGTGACATTGTGATGATGTGTCGCCATTTCGCGGGAAAAATTCGATTTTTGCGTTTCTTTGAAAAACCAAATAAAACCCGGAAAAAGAACGGAGTCGCCACGCCATTTTTGTTTTAAGGGCCAAAACTTTGAAAAATGCCCGAGATTAGAGATTTAGGTTCGGAGGTCATGTTACACGCCGGGAAGGACGTTAGTGTGCACCCGGAATGCCTCGTAAAACGAGTCTTCCAAGCTGAAAATCATTTGTGTGTGTGTGTGTGTGTTTTGGCCAAAATAAGTTGAAACTCAGAAAAGTAAAAATTGGGATGTCTTTTTAAGACTTTAAACTGATCCCATGATTTTTTGGAAGATTTTTGGGTTGAGATTTGGTACTCAAAAGACCTTTTGAAGTTGAGAGTCACTTCTGCCAGAATGAAAAAGGCAGTGGACCTTTGATTTTGAAATGGATTCAAGGGCCTTAAAACTTCATAATCTGGATAAACTCAGAGAATGAAAGTTGTTCCAGACACCTTAAATAAGATTTGTGCGAAGGAATTTTCCATTTTGGAGAAGATTTGAGGGGTCAAAACCTTCTGGAAATCTCAGATATGAAATCTGGATTTCCAGAAGCTGATGAACTGGCCTCTGAAAGAAAATTTGAAAAAAGGAGTTTTACTCACCCAAAAAATAAAGTAAAAATATGTCTGGAAATCTCTGGATGTTGGCTACAAAAAGTGTTTTGTAGTCAACACCAAATTCCAAGTTTATCTGTGTCCAAAAATTAAGACAATGGACTGGGGTCTTGGAAAATTGCTACTGGACAGCAACTTCTCAAGAAAGAAAATATGATTTTAAAGGGGGTTTTGCATCCATGCTTGTCCCCATTTCCCTAGGTTTTGGTTAGTGATCACTTGACATTTTAGTGGTGAATCAACTATACCAAACCATCCTTGGGGTACATTAGGACTAAGCACTTCATTTGCTTGGGAAGGGGAATTTTATCCTTTGAAATCAAGATTTGGTGCTTGAAAATGGTTTTTAGGGTTTTGAAAATGCATTTGCAAGTAAGTAAGAACACATTGAAGAAAATGTTGATCCTTGTAGAGGATCATCCATGGAGATGAACTTCCATGGTGATCCTCTTGGATCTAGGGCAAGAAGATGAACAAACTACATTTTGTAGTTTGAAAATGCATGCATAGATGAGAGATTTAGGGTAAGGAGAGGGAGGTTATACCTATCTTCCTTGTGTTTTTTGGTGTTTAAAGGCTTGAATGCAAGAGTGTTTGAATTTGAGAGTGAGTGGGTTTGATTTGAGTGAGTGAAAGTTGGGAAGATTCAAGAGAAAAAGGTGACAATTCTTAGAGAATTCTCACTTTGTTTTCTCAAGTATTTTCGCCAAATCTTTGTGAGTTGTGTTCTTGTTCCCCCTTTTTTTGTAGTTTGGAGGGCTCAATTTATAGCCCTCTGAATTTTACAAAGGTATCCGCGCGGATAGGACCTGCAGCGTGCACTGTTCATTAAATGCTGCTCCAGGCTTTGGACACAAGGAATAATCTTTTCAAAATTCAAATTAATCGGCCGGTTTTGTTTCCGGCCATTTCTATTTTTGGTTTTTCTTATTTCTTTTGCTTTTTTGATTCCTTTCCTTGGTTTATCTTTTTTGGCAATCCCTAATCTACCCTTACTTGGTTAGAAATGTTAGGAATGTTAGGAAATGTTAGGAAATATTAGTAATTGTTAGGAATGTTATAACTTTCGTTAATTTTCTAACGAAAATACTAACAAGCTCAAATTGGAGCACTTACAGTAGCCCCTCGGCGACGGCGCTTTCGAAGGAAGCGGGGTCGTCGATAAGAGTAAGGCTCCATATTTGGCGGGATGATCGAGTGATCGGGTGGCTGAACCTATTTAATAGGCTACCTACGTATCCCGAATGGGAATCAAGCCGGCCGTAGTTCGGGTCTTTGACCACAGGAGATGATGGCGTTTTAGGTGCCTCGAACACGATGGCGAGTTCTGCGGTCGGTTCTTTGGAGAGAAACTTCTGCTTTGGGGTAAGAGATGACCATTTTCGGTCGGATGGCTATCCGCTCTGGCTGAGGATAGGAATGACCATTTTGGTGGTGGCTATCCGCTCTCTGGGGATAGGAATGACCATTTTCGGTCTGATGGCTATCTGCTCTGCTGGGGATGATTGCGATTTATCGCTTTCCTAGTGTTGTGTGTGATAGCGTCTTAGGTGCCTCGAACCTTGATGATGGCGTCTACGGTGCCTCGGACCTTGGAGATGGCGTTTTAGGTGCCTCAAACCTTGGAGATGGCATTTTAGGTGCCTCGAGCCTCAAGACGGCGTTTTAGGTGCCTCGAGCCTTGAAGATGGCGTTTTAGGTGCCTCGAACACTTTGATGATGGCATTTTAGGTGCCTCGAGCCTTGAAGATGGCGTTTTAGGTGCCTCGAACCTTGGAGATGGCATTTTAGGTGCCTCGAACCTTGATGATGATGGCTTTTTAGGTGCCTCGGACCTTGATGATGATGGCTTTTTAGGTGCCTCGAACCTTAATTTGAAATGGCCTTTCGGTGGACTTCGTCTGCTGCTGAAGGAGAGGGTGACCGTTTTGGTCGAGGGGCTGGACCTAATGATAGGCTACCTACGTATCCCTAGTGGGAATCAAGCCCTTTCGTAGTTCGAGATCTACTCGAGATTTCGTTGGCTTTTGGGATTCCGTTAGCATTTGGGGATTTTGTTAGCCTTTCTTTGAGGAAAATCGGACGTATTTGTCGGGGAAATCGGTCTTACGTTTCTTGTAGGGAATGATTTTGATGAAAGATACGGGATCTCGTTATCTTTCTCGGGAAATCGGTCTTACGTTTGTGCTCGGGATGATTTTGATGAAAGATACGGGATCTCGTTATCTTTCTCGGGAAATCGGTCTTACGTTTGGCTGCCGGGATGATTTTGATGAAAGATACGGGATCTCGTTATCTTTCTCGGGAAATCGGTCTTACGTTTGGCTAGGGGAATGATTTTGATGAAAGATACGGGATCTCGTTATCTTTCTCGGGAAGATCGGTCTTACGTTTGGCTTGCTTGGGAATGATTTTGATGAAAGATACGGGATCTCGTTATCTTTCTCGGGAGGATCGGTCTTACGTTTGACTGCCGGGGAATGATTTTGATGAAAGATACGGGATCTCGTTATCTTTCTCGGGGAAATCGGTCTTACGTTTGGCTAGGGGGATAATTTTGATGAAAGATACGGGATCTCGTTATCTTTCTCGGGAAATCGGTCTTACGTTTGGCTTGCCGTTTGATGATTTTGATGAAAGATACGGGATCTCGTTATCTTTCTCGGGGAAATCGGTCTTACGTTTGACTGCCGTTTGATGATTTTGATGAAAGATACGGGATCTCGTTATCTTTCTCGGGAAATCGGTCTTACGTTTATTTGCCGTTTGATGATTTTGATGAAAGATACGGGATCTCGTTATCTTTCTCGGGAAATCGGTCTTACGTTTGGCTAGGGAATGATTTCCTTGAAAGGGGTTGACTTTGGTTAACTTTGGTTAACTTTGTCAAGTTTGGGACTAAGCTGAGTCACGGATTTTAAAGGGCAAAAGGGTCATTTTGACCCTTGCAACCCTATCCGCGCGGATAGGAGCGTGTTCCAGAGGGTTTTAATGAGGGCCAACGCCCTTTCTTCTTCTTTCTCAGTCTTTTCAAATTTTCGAGAGAGAGAGAGAGAGAGACCAAAACCGCCATTGTTGCTCAAAAAGCTTCAAAATTCTTCCGTTTTCTTCGATTTTCAAGCAATGGAACACGGGAAGGTGCTTTTCAAGGCCAAGGACGTGGCCCGGTAGCGGAGAGACGATTGGAGCTCGTCCGAATGAGGAGGCACTATACTCTTTCGCAATCGATTGCGGAGGAGCCATACCCCGATGCTTGGCAACGTTGGGCCACCGATCCGAGTACCGAACGGTATTCTTCGAATCCTTTTGATTCCTTTGTCGATTCTTGCTTGAAATTGATTTTTGGGTGATTTTTCATTTTTTTTTTTTTTTGAAAATTATGCTTGATGTTCTTGGCTTTGAATCTTGATTTTGATGCTTTGCATGTTGTAATGAGTATATGGGTAACTCAAAATGTGCATTTTGCTTGGAAAAAGAATTGGCATTTTCGCCATTTTTTTTTTGAAATATGAGACTATGATGAATGATTTCCCGAATTTGGGACGGACTTCTTTTGTTGCAATGTAGGATTCTTGCAATGTTGATATGATGATTTTTTTTTTTTTTTGCAATGAGATGATGATTCTATGAATGACATGTATGCATGTTATTTTATGAAAATGGGACGGAGTTTTTGCTTCCGTTGACTCCTTGTGTGAATGTATGAATGTAGGATCTTTTTTTTTTGAAATGACGGATGATATGCATGTTATGAATGCATTTTTTTTTTTGAGAGTGTGATTTTCTATGAAAAGTGGGACGGATTTTTCGTTCCCCTTTGATTGAATGAATGACTTGAAAGAATGTTTATGTATGCTATTTCATGAAAGATGGGACGGAGTTTTTTTTTGCTTGAACGAATGTATGCATGTTTTTTTTTTTTTTTTTATGGAAAATGGGACGGAGTTTTTACTTCCGTAGGAATGCATGTATGAACTCTTTTTTTTTTGATGAGTGATATGCATGTATGCATGTTGGTTGGGATTTCTTTGGCTTGTCTTTTGTGAGAGAAAAAATGGGGCTCGGTTCATTGCATGCCGTTATGCTGCCGAATTTTCTTCAAAACTTTTGTGATGAATGTTGCATGTATATGCTTTCTTTTTTTTGTGCAAATGCAAATGCAAATTTTTTTTTGACATTTTCTCTCTTTTTTTTATTGCAGGGGGGAAACAACTACGTTACCGAGCGGTGAATAAGATGAAGACTCGAGGATCGGTGGAGTCGTAGTTGACTTGTGGGACCGGCTTCCGAATGCGGGCCGAGGAGCTTTGCGAGTCAGAGACAGATTGTTGTTGAGGCCGGGCTTTGGGAGTTCATTGAGTGCTTGAGGGGATTGGTCAAGTTTCCTAAGAGCAAGGGCTTGATGTTTGCTTTGGCGCAGCATTGGTGGGATGCGACCCACACGTTTCACTTCTTCTGGGGCGAGGCTACGGTTACGCCTTCTGACTATGCTGCGATCACGGGTCTGTCCTTTAATGGACGCGGCATTGAGTGGCGGGACGGCTACGGCGACGCGGACTGCGAGGCTCTTACGGGATTTTCCCTATTCCCAAAAGGGGATGGGGATGGGTATGCCGTGGTCTATGGGAAGATTGTGGAGACCATTGTGAGCTACGAGGTGGGGAGGAGAGGATAGGCGGCGAAGCGGTGCTAGGGCCTTCTTATGGTTTGCTTTTCGAGCACCCTTTTTGGACATCTTGAGGACGGCGGTCTTTGCCTTGTTGAGGTCCTTGGAGGACATGGAGATGGCTGGAGATGTCTCTTGGGGAAGGCCGGGTGGCGAGCTTTACTTTGCTCTTGATAGATACAGTAGGAAGGGCTGTGAGCTCCTTATCTTGCTTTGAGTTTGCTCACGGAGGTATAAGCTTTCTTTTTGCTTTCCACTTTCTTCTTGAGCACACACTTTTCTTTTGCCTTTGGATTGATTTGATCTTTACCTTTCGCGGGTATGGGCGTTGGAGTTCTTTCACGTCACGATGTGGCGACGGCCGGCGGAGTACGTCGGGCGTATCCGGCCATGCGCTCTTGGTCCCGAAGCATGCCGAGAGAAGATAAGTTCCGGGGCGTACGACTCTCGGATACGCGGATTGCCTTCCTTTGACGGAGGCGAGACGGATGAGAGGATGATATTCTACCCACAGGATCGTTTTGAGGTGGCGCGGCTGAAGGGCGGCGAGATTTGGACCGTGCGGCGGAGGATTACGAGAGGTCGACTGCGATGTCTATTATGCGGGAGAGAGGGTGACGCGCCGGGCATGGCGTGATCGCCTTTGATGACACCGGTGGAGCCTCCGCCGATATGATGCACCAGTGATAGATCTGCGACACAGGGATGATTCCGAGCCGGCCGGCACTTCTCGGCATTTGTGGCGATTGAGCCGTACCCGTATTTGTTTTGAGGAGGCGAGGATGCCCCGGAGTTACGGATAGAGAGGGGTTAGGGTCCCGCGATACCCTCGGACGGACTTTTCATATGTCCGGGATGGGGTCAGATTGAGGGTGCGAGATCCCTCGGCTGAGCGGCTTCCACGAGCTTTCCGGCCTCGTCAGGAGTATGAAGGTATGGCTTCTCCTTCCCACCTTTCTTTCTTTTTTTGCTTTTGTCTTTTCTTTTCTTTCTGCTTCATCATTTTTCGCTTCATTTCGACGCTTTTGCTTTCGTGCGGTTTTCGGAGGTGGTCGTCGAGAAGGCGCGAAGCAAGTGATCGGGGCTAAGAGATTTATCGGGAGGATGGTTGCTTGCGGGGCTCCTCGAGGCTAGAGCGAGGCGACCACGGCGGCGCTGTCGGGCGGGAGGCTTCCCTATTCGTTCGAGACTTCTTCGAGACTCCTCTGTCTCCTCTCATTGATCCCAGCGGTGCGCCTTCGGATCATGTCATTCTCGGGGATCCACACGGGCGGGGACACGTTTGGCGGCATGGTGGGTCGTCTTCGTACGTCCGAGTCGGCGCCTTCACCTTCGGATATGATTTTTCGCGAGATCTTGGCTTGCCCTATCGGAGCGTGCCGGTTGGTCTGATGAGCCTTCTTAGGGGACGAGGACGATGATTACGAGCTGAGATCTTCGGGGCTCTGAGGAGGCGGGCCGAGTCGCAAGAGGGCCGGGGCGGACGTCGGGCGCTAGGGATTACGATTGATTTCTCTTTTTTTTTTTGATTTTACGAGATTGAGATTTGTACGAATCTGACTTTTTTATGCACATTTTTTTTGCTCTTTTTTTTTTTTTTTTTTTTTTTGGGATGTAATAATTTAGGATTATTGTTACCTACTTTTTTATTTGATTTTTTTTTTTGCACACTCCCTTTATTTTTGGAATGTAATAATTTAGGATTTTATTTTTATGAATGCAATGCGGTATGAATGCAATGTTGCATGAGCCTTGGTTTTTGGCAAGGGTGTTAGATGTTTGGTATATGGGTTTGGGGAGGTTTTTGCACGGGTTTCGAGCAGCGGGACGGAATATTCCTTTTTGGTGCGGCGGTTTGGGTACATTGCAGATTTTTACGATGAAAGACAATCATGTCCGCGCGGAGGAGTCACGCATCGACATTGTCCTTTAATTTTGCTTCGAGATCTGGTCTCACTTTATTTCAAATTCAAATATCCTCTTCAACCTCCGGTCAAACAGACCATTTTCGGGGAGAAAGAGAGAAAATCCATGGAAAACCTTAGAAAAGCTCCATCAAAATTGTCCCAAGAATCCCAAATGTCATTCTTTAACAAATTCAGGATTGGTCAGGGAGATTATGCATGAGAGGAGGTTATTCTTTGAAGAAAGGTATAAGGTGAAGTGCTTATGGTCTCTCGAGGAATTGGTTCCGGATTATGAGCTTTTGAGAGCTTCTTCCTCATTTTGGGATACTAGAAGGCATGTCTTTTGCCTTTCTTACAATGAGGTTGTTCCGGCAGTGGAAGAATTTCGGGCTTTGCTTGGTGGCCGGAGGTGGAGGAGATAGCGGTTCCTTTGCACGGAGGGGCTTCTTTCGTTGACGGATTGTGCAACCTCCTTCATCTTTCCCGGAGGAAGCGCAAGGTATGATACGTGGTCCCGATCATTTTGATATTTCCGGTCTCCACGATAGATTTAGGGGCTTAGGCTTGCTCGACGATGCCTATTGGGATGCCTTTGCACTTTGCATGTTCGGGACCTTGTTCATGGTCTATTCTTTTGGGATCTGTCATCGGTCTCTTGGATGTAGTCGTTCATTGTCGCTTGGGCGAGAGATGTTGTACCTTTGATCTTGGGGAGACTTTCCATGCTCTCGATAGGGCGCTCACGGGAGGCGGTATATGCGCGGGGGCAGCCCGTTCCTCTTGACTCTGTGGTGATGGAGCGCTTGGGGATTCTTCGGGAAACTCTGATATGATCAAGCCTTGGACATTCGCCGGGAGAGGGGTTCTTTGTAGATTTTGATGATCGGGGCTCGTGGGAGCGTTGGATGGCTGGTCGCCGGACGAGAAGATATCAGAGATGGTCGGTGCCTTGTTGGCGGGTGGAGACTCGCGAGTGCTTCGGGACGGGTCTCATGTGGTCATGCTTCGGGGCTTTCTCGGTCCGGCTTCTATATTCCGTCCTTGGTTACGAGACGGTTCGGCTTGGAAGCGGAGGTTCCTTTGGAGGACTTTGATGATATAGCCACCGGGGTGGTGGCTCCTGTTTCTATGGATGATCCTTCGGTGTTTTCCTTTCTTTCCCGAGCATGGAGGTATGACGTCTTTCCTCCTCGGGTTATCCTCGGGCGTCAGAGACCGGTGTTCTTGACCACTTGGTACTGGATTGGTACGAGAGGCATTTGGAGAGACTCGAGATGGCTATTTTGAGGCGGCGTGAGGCCATTGTGGGTGCGGAGGACACGGCAGGTTTGAGAGGAGGAGGGCCGAGGCGAGGGCCAGCCCTCATGACGGGAGCGGAGACGTGGTGACCGACTATGAGGCTTATGTCAAGAGACGAGAGGAGGACTCCTATGCTACCGGCTAGGCTACGGGAGATGAGAGATGACGCTAGGGCTACTAAGGCCACGACGGAGGCTGGTTTGATAGATCTGTTCCTATACGAGCTTGGTAGGAGGAAGACCGACATTTTCTGTTCGGAAGAAGAAGACTCGAAGGGGAAGAAGAGGGGAGAGGCCGGTTCGAGTGGCTTGGAGTGACCTTGAGGTTTCAGTATCCCTTTCTTGTCATAGCGAGACACATTAGTTTGATTATGTATCTTAATTTCTTTTAGCGAGGTTGCCGGTTGTAGGAATGAATCGGGCTTAGACTCATCAAAAAGTTTTTAACTTGTAATGAATATTTGAATTGCTTGAGTTTTTCGAGACGCTTTCATGGTACGATTGATTGTATTGATGTCGGAGTATGACTTTTATTTGTGTTTTAGACCGAACCGTTTCCATTTGCCTACGTTCCCCTCATTTTGAGGAGCTCGGGTCTTCGTAGTTCAACAGTCGATTTTTTGTTTTTTTTTTTGTTTTTTTTTTGTTTTTTTTTTGTTTTTTGTTTTGTTTTTTTGGTGCAACCTGTTTTTACCTAGGCCGCCCTTTTCGGGTTTTCAACCTAGTTGGGTATTACTCTTTTAGCACTCTTTTTCTTTTCTTTGTTTCTTTTTTTTACGCGTAGTATCTGCGCGGCTTGTCACCATTCATTTGGGTGTACAAAGGGATTTCCGTCGAGTGCACGCAAGTTGCATGGCTCCTCAGGAGAAGATCTTTTGGACGACGTATGGCCCGACCCAGACGAGGCTCCCATTTGCCGAGCGGGTTGATACGGGCCAGGGGCTTCTCTTTCAAAACGAGATCACCTTCTCGGATCTCCCGATGCTTTACTTTCTTGTCGAAGGCTGCGGCCATTCTTCCTTGGTAGGCTCGGATGTGTTCCATTGCTTTCAATCGGCGTTCATCTAGCGGGGCCAATTCATCATGGCGACTTTGGAGCCATTCGACCTCGTTGATCGGCTTTCCGGCGGTACACGGAGCGAGGATTTCTAGCTCGATTGGGAGTACGGCTTCCATTCCGTATGTGAGGGCAAACGGTGTTTCCCCGGTTGCCGTTACGGCCCGATGTTACGTAGCCCCGAGTGCAGGTGTAGCTTCTCGGGCCAATCTACGCCTTGGACGGCCATTTTCCGGATGATGTTTTCCAAAGTCTTGTTTCTTTGCCTCGACGGCTCCGTTGGTTTGGGGCTGTAAGGAGATGACTTGTGACGGGTTATTCGGAATTACGCCGGCGGCCTTTCGCATTCCCCTTCGAAGTGGGATCCATTATACGAGATGATTTGGTGGCAACCCGTATCGGCATATGATGTTCTCTTTGATGAAGAGGGCTACTTTCCTTGAGTTGAGGATTTTGTAGGATTTTGCTTCAACCCATTTGGTGAAATAGTCCCACGGCTACCGGGGACGAACTCGTGGCCGTTCTTGCTGATGGTGTGATTTTGCCTATGACATCAATTCCCCCAGTGACGAAAGGCGAGGGGTTGTCATGCGGTATAACTTCGTGAGGAGGCAAGTGATTAAGATTTGAGTATCGCTGACATTTGTCGCGGCTTTTGTGGCTGGATGCGGTCGGCTTCCATGGAGATCCAAAAGTACCCCATTCTCGGTATGATTTGCATCGAGCTCGAGCATTCATGTGAGGGCCGCGAGTACCACCATGTATTTCTTTCATGAGTTCGGTAGCCTCTTGTTTGCCGATACATCGCGGGAGGGGCCTTGATAACGCTTCTTGTATAACATGTTTCCCAAAAGAACATAATGGGAGGCGAGCCGCTTCGAGTGAGAGACTTTTCGCTTTGATTCCTTCTTTATATTCCCCATCTTCATTTTTGAAGGAGGCTTCTCCGTTCTTAAGGTGCTTGATAGATGCGAGTGTACCGGGGATCACGGCCGGTTCGGCTTACGCCGATTTCAAAGCAATAAGCGGGATTTTCTCTTCTCAGGCTACGAATGGTTTGACGGACTTCCCTTCGGGTATTTCAACGAGGAGGCTAGCGTTGCCGGAGCATGCAAATGCATTGCGATCTCTGGGCAAGTAATGAAAGTGATCTCCTTGAATTGAGTTACTAGCTCTTCCATGTAAGTGTGATATTTACTGTAGACCCGGGTCCACGGTCTTCCATTTGTTAGAGACACGATTGATGATGAGGGCGAGTCACCATACACCTCCAATTCCTTGATATTTCTTTCAAGGGCGGCTTCAACCCGGCTATGCAAGCTTCATATTCGGCGGCGTTGTTGGTGACTTCGAAGTTCAACCTTGCTTGCTATGGGGGTGTGTTCGTCGGTAGGATCGACCGAAGCATTCCTATTCCGTTCCCCCTTTTGTTTGACGCCCGTCGAAGAAGAGTTGCAGGCGATTTTCTCCTTCTAGAGCAAAGATTCCATCATCGGGAAATTGAGGTTCGGGTCCTCGGGACTCGTCACTTGGGAAATCGGCCAAATGTTACGCCATTATGCGTCCTTTTACGGATTTCCTTGAAACATAAGTGATGTCGTATTCGGCCAAAAAGAATGACCATTTTGCCAACCTCATAGAGATGGAAGGCTTGTCGAACGGATATTTGATGGGGTCTATCCTTGAGACGAGATGTATCGGGTGAGGCTGCATGTAGTGTTTCAACTTTCCCACTACCGAGACCAAACTGCGCAAGTCTTTTCGCAGCGAGTAATTGAGTTCGCTTCCTTGGAGCTTTACGCTACGAAATAGATGGCGTTTTCGACCTTGGAATCTTTCTTCTCTTGAGCTAGCATAGCCCCAATGCGTATCCGTGACAGGTTAGGTATAGCAATAGTGGCTTTGCGATGTGGTGGGCAAAGAATCGGGGGATTCACGAGGTATGCCTTGATGTTCAAAAGCGGGCGACATTACGGAGTCCATTACGTGTAGGCATTTTTCTTCATCAACTTGAAGATCGGCTCGCGAGATCGAGGTCGGTGATTTACAAAGCGGCTTATGTATTGCGATCTTCCCATGAAGGATTTCACTTACGTCGGTGTCAGGGGTGGCTTCATTTCAACTATCGCCTTGATTTTCGAGGATCTACTTCGATTCCCCGTTACGTCACCATATATCCTAGCACCTTGCCTCGTCTTACAGAAGGTGCATTTAGGTGGATTCGGTCTCATGCTTTGTGGTCTCGGAGGCGGCCGAAGAATTTTCTCAAATCAACAAAGTGTTGGCCATCGATCCTCTGGAGGTGTATTATCATGTCGTCCACATAGACCTCAATTTCTTTGTGGATCATGTCATGGAAACAGTGTAGGCGCCCTGCAGTACGTAGCCCCGGCATTCTTTAGTCCGAGCGGCATGGCCAGGTGTAGCTTAGGTGCCCCGAGGGGTTGTGAAGGCCGTTTTGGCTTGATCCTCTTACGCCATTTTGATTTGGTTGTAGCAGGCAAAACCGTCGACGAAGGATTTAACTTCATGGTTGGCCGTGGAATCTACCAAAATGTCGATGTTTGGCGGGAAATCGTCTTTTGGGTGGCTTTGTTCAAGTCTCTGAAGTCTACGCGGCAGGATCTTTCCGTTGGCCTTGGTCACCGATTACTATGTTGGAAAGCCATGTAGGGTATTCAATGACCACTGATGAACCACACTGAGCATCTTTTCTATCTCCTCTTTCACTTGTAGGGACCATTCGGGCTTAATTCTTCTTAGCTTACGCTGCCGGCTTGACTTACGGGTCGAGCGGTATTCGGTGCTCAACTATGGAAGGATCGAGGCTGGCATATCTTTATAGGACCATGCGAACACATCCACGAATTCTTTTAGCGGCTCAATTAGGGCGTCCCTTTCGGTCCCTTCGAAGAAACTACCAATCTGCGTCTCTTTAGGCTCTTGCGGTTCCCAAATTCACACTTGTCAAAATCTCTTCGGCGGCTTGGGCTCGATTTTCCTCTTTAGGACAACACAGCTTAAAGATTTCTTTGATATATTGTTCATTTAATGTGTCCGCTTCTTCATCTAGTGAATCGTTATTAAGCTGTTTTTAGATCATTAGTTAATTCAATCATTAGTTAAAGTGGCAATTAAGGGATACTCGAGAAGGTTCGTCATTTCATTGAGAATAAAAGGGAATACGGTATTGGCTACAATTTCGTGGTCTTCGGGCGTGAGGCCATCGGACGACTCGGAAGACTCAAACTTCAACAACGAGAGACTCGAGAGGACTTTACAAAGGTTGACACAAAGGGACGGGGGACCAATCCAAGTTTGGTGATCATTTCTTCTTTGGTCGCGGACGGGCTGACGAGAGTTTCCCAATTCTTTAGCGGCATTCTTTGTCGGGGGCCTCATGACTCGGGGATCTCGTTTGTCCTCCTTCCTCGGTCGTTGCTATCATCTCTTTGTCGAACCAGAATCAATTGTGTTTGGCGTCGAAAGGCGAGCATGTGGATGTAGGGATCTTCCTCAGTGCAGGGATTTCTATCTCGTCACAATCGACCGCTCAATCCGGATGTAAGGACGTATTGCGTCTCGGTGTCTTCTTGGAAAAATCTCATGTCCCATACTCGAGCGGAAAGGCTTAGCGGGCGGTTCGGCAAGGAGGACGTCCCACGCGACGTTCATAGATTCGAGTTGAGTATGACGATGCTTGTCGATCTTTATCATGAAAATTTCTGGCTTGGCGGGGTCGGAGAGTGGGTTTGAAGAATGGTGACAAAGGCTGTGATTAGGGGCCGGGGTTTGTGTGCTGTATCATGGCGGTGTTCAATGTTTCCTTCCGGTATGCCTCGAAATGTTGGAAATGACAATTGAATTTGATGAATCGAACTTCTTCGGAGTACGCTCGCTTGAGTGCGTTGACATAGTTGGCATCACCGGATTACGGGGATTCGACGAGACTTGCCCGATAGTCCCTTGGTCGACTCGGAGGAGGTAGCCCGGTGTACGGCTAAGAGCATGCTTAGTGACGGTCTCGCCGTTCCACATGAGGAAGCTGTCGCCCCTTATGACTTCAAGGTCCCCTTGTCGGTTAATGAATTTGACACATTGGTGGAGAGTGGAAGCTATGGCTTTCATGTGATGCAACCAAGGGCGCCCTAATAGGGTGAACTCGGATGGGATGTCCATTACATGGAACTTTGCTGGCACCATTTGGGTTTCGTACGAGTTCCCGAGAGTTCTGTCCCCGAGGATGGGGCAGAGGCGAGCCGTCATAGGCCTTGATAATCCGGGTAGATGGGATCATATGCCTTTCATTGATGCGCGGGGCCCGCATCATGCTAAGGGAAGGACATTAATGGCTGATCCATTATCCACCAATACTCCCGAGGGAGCGACACGGTGTTGAGCTTAATGGTGATGTACAAAGCTTCGTTGTCTTTGGGAAACATCTCTTGGCAAATCTTCGTCGCGAAGGTGATCATGCTACCATATAGGCGAGGATCATAGATTTGGTGCTTGTCTCGGAGAAAGAGAGTCATCAAGCCGGTCACTTCGTGCCTTTTTCTTGCGAGGTAGACCCTTTGCTTTGAAGCCCACAGGTTATGCGAGGCCTTTTGTGGCGGTTGCCATCTCCGGTCAACATGTTGATTGAGTGGGAGCGCCAAGCGGTGTTGGTCTTTCTTTGTCGGTGTGCACTCGGGAGGCTGGACAAGGCGAATTTTAGCCGTTCAGCGGGAAATAGATTTCGATTGGCGGTAGAGTTACTCGGGTCCAGTGATTACGGTGTCCAGAAAGTCTCAGATTGCATCGTTGGCGAGGCTTTTACGCTCTTTTACCCTGTTTGCTTTGGGGAAGGCACTGGAGTAGAGTACATAATAATCAAATCCCCAGGATGGCTCCCAGGCGTACCCAGCTAGTATCACCGGCCTCGAATCTCTCCTTCAATTTTCTTTGGGAGGAAATTTTCTTCTTCTTAGGAGGACGGTCCTCGTGTATCCAGTCTGATAATCCCTTTCAAGCGGTCGGGACAGTCCACGAGATATCCCACCAAATGTGTTCTACGGCTGGTGGCGGATTTGGGATATCGGGTTGAGCGGTCTTTGGAATGACTTTGAGTTGAAGCTGGTCGGGAGATCTGTGTTGGGCTCATACGGAAACGAATGGTTGGACTGCCGGATAATGAGAGGTATTAAGACCCGGGGAGCGGGCATATGTTTGTCCTTCGGGGTAGCCCCGGTCGGTTGGGAGATTGTTAATGTCCGAGTGGCGTGTGGCCTCTTCAATCCGAGCTTCTTGTACGTGCAGCGTTCCTCCGGGGCTTTGATGGTGACCATATTTCTTCCATTGTTTCTCGATTTTCATCACCCGGGGTGATATTTGTGGGATCATCACTTTGAGAGGGGATAAGCGACGGTATGCGAACTCTTTCATCCTTGGCTGCTGTTTGGGGGCCGGTTGCCTGTAAGTCGACGGGCGGGAGTCCGGCGGTGGAGACATAGGAATCTTGGGGTAGCATCTTGATGTATCGGGACGATTAAGAAGAGGAGAAGAACCCTCTTCCTTCTTTGCGGTAAAAGTGCCATCGGAATTGGGGCGATAGTCAAACCATGACTTGCGACAACCTCCGGAAGGTCGCTAATTTGAGCCTCATGTCGAAGTCTCATCTGTTCTACCAAGCTGGATCCAATGCGAGTGCTCGAGGGATTTTGGAGGACGGAGTGACGTTATCCCTATCATTACCGGGCGCGGACATTACGAAACCCGGAGTCGGAACAAACGGCGAAGGCGATGACGCGCTTGACTCTTCCCAACTAATCAAACAATGACCGGTGTCAGGAACCAACCTTTGTGAGGAGGCTGCGGGGAAAAGGCACGAGGGTTTAGATACAGGAATTGAAGGAGGGTAAGTGTTTGGGCTTTGGGCTCATGCAACATGCGGTTATTTGTTCACGTTTACTTAAAACATGTTTTATTAACCTAATCGGTTGGAAAAGATTGCTCTTCTTTTCGCAAACTACTCTGGATCTGGATCGGTGGGCCCCGTCACTACGTCTATAAGCCCCTCGTATTCCACATGTATTTCGACCTCCCGGGGTGGACGGCCCGGGCGAGGGTCCTATAGGGCAAGCGGGTCACACCGACCGAAAGAAAAACGATCCTAAAAGTCGGCGGGTAATCGAGTCTTAACGAGCATTCGATGTAAATTACGGACAAAGGCGACGTCAAAGTCAAGATCATGTCAGGAGCTCGACAAAAAGTCGGCATGATTTGGACGATAAATGTCCACGATTGATCTTGACTTGTCGTCAATTAGGCCGTAATTAGGCATGGAATAATCATTAATCCTTGATGACTCGGTGTCAATCTTTGGGAGTCGGTGTATAATTTGTGCCGGTCGGGCGAAGTCAAGGCGCCGGTCAATATCTTGGTCAAAGTCTGCGGCGGAAAACCGGCGAGAACTTCGGCGATTAGGGTCCCGAAAGATATTGAGTCGGTATGCCGACAAAGGCTTGAAAGGAAAGGTCTATACACGAGACGGGGCATGACACGAGACCAAACTAAAAACCAACGGGTCTCGGACAAAGTGTGTCACGGACAAGTGCATGGTCGACACGAGGCTCCATGGGATGTTTGGGTAGTCCTGTGCTTGCACCGAGAGGCGTAATAAGATCAAACGGGCCGCGACAAGGATTTCCCCGGGTTAGGGACGTAGTGTGCAGTGTACGGTCACGTGCGCGTAGTGTGCAAGCAGTCTATCTTCTTTTTCTGAGTAAAATAGAAATTTTTTATGTGTCTTAAAAATATGATGCATGATTTGATTTTTTTTTGAAATTTTATGAACACATAAGCACAAAAGCACAAGAATTCCGACAGTTAGGGACATGATTCCGACAGTCAAAATTTTGACTTTTTCCGAGGCGGCCAAAACAACACGAAAAATGTGCAAAAATCAACACACACACACAAATGATTTTTAAAGCCGGGACGGAAGCTTGACCCTCAAAAGCTTTTTTTTTTTTGAAAACAATGATACCGGTACGTGGGATTGTTAGACCACAATTTATCCCCGACTCGTGTTAGGAGGCGATAACGGAAAGTTTAATGGTTTCCACCAATATACCAAATACCATTTTTTTAAAAAAAATCTAATTCCCCAGCGGAGTCGCCACTGTGATGATGTGTCGCCATTTCGCGGGAAAAATTTGATTTTTGCGTTTCTTTGAAAAACCAAATAAAACCCGGAAAAAGAACGGAGTCGCCACGCCATTTTTGTTTTAAGGGCCAAAACTTTGAAAAATGCCCGATATTAGAGATTTGGGTTCGGAGGTCATGTTACACGCCGGGAAGGACGTTAGTGTGCACCCGGAATGCCTCGTAAAACGAGTCTTCCAAGCTGAAAATCATTTGTGTGTGTGTGTGTGTGTTTTGGCCAAAATAAGTTGAAACTCAGAAAAGTAAAAATTGGGATGTCTTTTTAATACTTTAAATTGATCCCATGATTTTTTAGAAGATTTTTGGATTGATATTTGGTACTCAAAAGACCTTTTGAAGTTGAGAGTCACTTCTGCCAGAATGAAAAAGGCAGTGGACCTTTGATTTTGAAATGGATTCAAGGGCCTTAAAACTTCATAATCTGGATAAACTCAGAGAATGAAAGTTATTCCAGACACCTTAAATAAGATTTTTGCGAAGGAATTTTCCATTTTGGAGAAGATTTGAGGGGTCAAAACCTTCTGGAAATCTCAGATATGAAATCTGGATTTCCATAAGCTGATGAACTGGCCTCTGAAAGAAAATTTGAAAAAAGGATTTTTACTCACCCAAAAAATAAAGTAAAAATATTTCTGGAAATCTATGGATGTTGGCTACAAAAAGTGTTTTGTAGTCAACACCAAATTCCAAGTTTATCTGTGTCCAAAAATTAAGACAATGGACTGGGGTCTTGGAAAATTGCTACTGGACAGCAACTTCTCAAGAAAGAAAATATGATTTTAAAGGGGGTTTTGCATCCATGCTTGTCCCCATTTCCCTAGGTTTTGGTTAGTGATCACTTGACATTTTAGTGGTGAATCAACTATACCAAACCATCCTTGGGATACATTAGGACTAAGCACTTCATTTGCTTGGGAAGGGGAATTTTATCCTTTGAAATCAAGATTTGGTGCTTGAAAATGATTTTTAGGGTTTTGAAAATGCATTTGCAAGTAAGTAAGAACACATTGAAGAAAATGTTGATCCTTGTAGAGGATCATCCATGGAGATGAACTTCCATGGTGATCCTCTTGGATCTAGGGCAAGAAGATGAATGAACTACATTTTATAGTTTGAAAATGCATGCATGGATGAGAGATTTAGGATAAGGAGAGGGAGGTTATACCTATCTTCCTTATGTTTTTTGGTGTTTAAAGGCTTGAATGCAAGAGTGTTTGAATTTGAGAGTGAGTGGGTTTGATTTGAGTGAGTGAAAGTTGGGAAGATTCAAGAGAAAAAGGTGACAATTCTTAGAGAATTCTCACTGTTTTCTCAAGTATTTTCGCCAAATGCTGTGAGTTGTGTTTTTGTTCCCCCTTTTTTTTTTTTGTGACTGGAGGGCTCAATTTATAGCCCTCTGAATTTTACAAAGGTATCCGCGCGGATAGGACCCTTCAGCGTGCACTGTTCATTAAATGCAGCTCCAGGCTTTGGACACAAGGAATAATCTTTTTAAAATTCAAATTAATCAGCCAGTTTTTGTTTTCAGCCACTTCTATTTTTGGTTTTTCTTATTTCTTTTGCTTTTTTGATTCCTTTCCTTGGTTTATCTTTTTTTTTGGCAATCCCTAATCTACCCTTACTTGGTTAGAAATGTTAGGAATGTTAGGAATTGTTAGGAAATGTTAGTAATTGTTAGGAATGTTAAAACTTTCGTTAATTTTCTAACGAAAATACTAACAAGCTCAAATTGGAGCACTTACAGACATCACAGTGGCGACTCCGTTGGGGACGTATAAGCTTTTTTTTAAAAAAAACTCGTTTTTCAAACTAACTTGTTTAAAAAAAAAAACTTTTGCGGGTCAAACTTTCGTCTCAACACTTGAAACTTTTGTTTTTGGTGTGTGTATGTGTTTTCCCATTTCGCGTTGTTATCGATTTGACCGTCCCGGGAAAGTCAATTTTGACTGTCGGATCAATTTCCTTAACTGTTAAACTTTATGTGTTTATGTGCTTATGTTCTCGTGCATTTATGTGTGTACATGTTTTCCAAAAAAAAATGATAATCGGTATATAGGCTGGAAACCATTAAACTTTCCTCTTAAAACGCCTCCTTGTGGGAGCCGGGGATAAGCTATGGGGAAACAACGCCACGTACTGGTCTCATTTCAAAAAAAATGTTTTCAAAAAAAAAAAATTTTGCATGCATCATGCCCTTAAGACGCATTTGAAAATTTCTGTTTTTACTCAAAAAAGGAATGTAGACTGCCGCACACTACGCGTACGTTGACCGTACAGTGCACACTACGTCCTTAACCCGAAAAATCTCAGTAGCAGCCTAGGAGGCCTTACTACATCTCTCGGTGTGAGCACGGAAAGACCCAAACAGCCATTGGTTTACCCTCGTGTCGACCCTGCACTTGTCCGTGACACACATTTTGTCCGAGACTTGGTTGGTTTTTTGGTCTGGTTCGTGTCAGACTGCGTCAGTGTATACCTCGTGTCGGTCAAACCCTAGTCAACGTGCCAAGTCAGGATCCTCCGTGGACCTAAATCAGTCGAGGTCATGCCGGTTTTTCGTCATGAACTTTGACTCGATCTTGACTGGGGCTCAGACTTTGACTTTGACTCGCACGGTTTATGCACCGGCTCCCGGTGTGACACCGAGTCATCAAGGATTAACGCCCAGTCCATGTTTAATTACCGCTTAACCAACGACGAGTCAAGATCCTTCGTGGACATTTATCAGTCAAGGTCATGACGAATTTTCGTCGGGTACCTTAACTCGATCTTGACCCTCGACGTTGGCTTTGCCCGTAATTTGCATCGGGTGCACGTTTAGACTTTATGACCCGCCAAACCTTAGGCTCTTTTCCTTTTTCGATCGGTGGGACCTGCTTGCCCTATGGAACCCTTGTTCGAGGTTACAGGGTGAGGGTCTGTAGGCGTAGTGATGGGTCCCACTGATCCAGGACTTAGAGTAGTTTAAAGAAAAAAAAAGAGCAATCTTTTCCAACCATTTAGGATTTGAAAAAAAAAGGCGTTCTAAGTAAACTCGAACGAATAATCGCATGTTGCATGAGCCCTAAGCCCAAACACCAACCTGTTTCGCTTTTCCGAGTCTGAACCGCACCCTTTTGTGCCTTCCACAGTAAGCAAAGTTTGGATCAAGATCCCGGGTCATCGTGTGTTCAGCTCAGTCGTTCTGGAATCAGATACTTCATCGGTTTCTTCCTTTTCTTTAGCTCAGAGTTTCAGAATGGCCGGCTCAAAAGAGAACAGTGGGGGATATACGAATCTGCACCCCGAGAATCTGCAGAATGCCGAACAGTGGAATCAGATGTTGGAACAGATAAGACAACATCAAGAGGCTCAGATCAGTCATTTATTGGAAAGTGTCAGAAGCCATGGACTAGCAATTGTTCGCAACCCTAATGGAACCTTTACGGTTGATGTGGAGAATGAAGCTAATTCCCATCCTGGTCATGCCTACTACCATTAAATGTCTTGCTCCCTTTCGTGTGGAACTGCTAATGGGCCAAGCATGCCCCGGCCTATAACTAAGCCTGTCTCTCAGCCCCTACAGCTTGGTATGCCTCATAGCCTCGGGTTCGGGGTCATCAGTCTGGAATGGGTCGATTCAGTACATCTCAGCCTCATCAAATTGGTACTCCTTAGCAGTCCAATTTTGGTCAACCTGCCCCCAGTGCTTCTCAATTTTCACCTTTGGGTTTTAATCAGTTCATTTCCGCCCCACACCAATTTACTACTTCACAACCTCAGTCTGGTTCGGGTCATCAGCTCGGAATGGATCAGTTCAGTGCCCCTCAACAGAAGTCGGGTATTCCTCCTCAGAATAGTACATGTCAAGCAACTCCTAGCGCCTCACAAGCGGTCCGAACAGAAAGGTTTGAAGTCGGTTCTACCACTTTCACTCAAAACAACCAGCGCAGCGCTGGACCCTCTCAAACAAATCCAGATAACCATCAAAATCCTCCTGTGTTCACTTCCTTCTCTCAATATGCCCAAAATTCACCAGGTTTCCCCCACATAACTTTTCCAATCCATTACTTCGAACAGCCTGCATTCGTTCCAGCTGTTTCATGGCCTCAAATTCCTCAATTTCCATAGTATCCACTAAATTATACTCCGTTCCCTCAAAACTTGTTTGTCCAACCCCATCCCTCCGTTAGTGGACCTTTGGTTACAGGTTCCAGCAGTCCAGAGGTTTCTATTGACCCGCATGTGGTTATGACGGCAGAACAGAAGGTAGACGAAACTACGGAAGAACTTTGCAAGGAACAGAGCCAGAAGCTTTCTGAAATCATGAAGTCATTGCCTGAGGATGAACAAATGAAAATCTTCCAGTCATGTTTGAAGCCATCAGTAAGAGCATCAGTCAGCCATCGCTTCTGCCTTGATCTCCGAGCCATGGTCGATACGGGTTCCCAGTTCGAGAATGACCTGAAGGAAAGGCAGGCCCCGAGCACAGAGCCACCTTATCAATACAGAGCAGCAACTGCATTCAACCCTGCACCGGCCCCCGGCAAAGGAAAAGACACTTCTGTCAACTACATCCATCAGGGACATCAGTCAAGCAACGGTAGATGTAGTCAACTACATCCATCAAGGACATCAGTCAAGCAACGGTAGCACAGCCCAGAAAAGCAACGACTCTTCCGGGAGACAGCCTTTCCATAGCTTCGACAAGCTAGACATGCCTCTAAGCCAAATGTTAGAGGAACTGATCAAAGAAGACCTGCTCAAACCTATAGAGAACTACAAGCCAAAGAATCCCACAGCTAACATGGATAAAAGCAAGTACTGTGCCTTCCACCAGTATCATGGGCACATAACTGATAACTACCTCGGTCTGCGGCATGAAACTCAAGAGTTAATAGAAGACGAAAAGCTCAAGCGTCCTGGCAGTTCAGCAACAGAAGAGCAGATAGAGTAGGGGCTACCTATCCTCAAGATTTGTCAACTGTCTTTTGGTCAATCCTCGTAGGTTCTAGTACTTTTCTCATTCAATCAAGTCCTCCTCGGACATTGCAGATAATCTTAATCTTCTATAAAAGAGTCTTTTTCTTTTCTTGCTAGGCTTGAGACATTATTTGCACACCTACATTACATCTAATGAAATGGTTGTATCCTAAATGATCACTTGCATTGATCAACAAATAATCTCTGGAAATAACTAATGTTCTGATTAAATTGGTGTGAGAAAGCCAACTAGCACCCTCCCTATACACTTTCCTCACCTTACAAAGGCCTTCCTCAAGCCATACACTTTCCAAAACATGTCCCCATCATCACCTTGACCAAGTCAATGACGGCGGCAACATCAAGGTACAACTAAAGGTCACTCAGCATTGGAAGATTGACCCCATGTCGACAACAACCCAGGGGATTGCCTTCGCCTTCGTGCGCATCAAGAAAGTTCAAGCCGGGGCTTGCCTTCGCCCTCATGTGCTTCAAAAAAAAAATCCCAAGCAGGAGCTTCAAAAAAAAAGAGAGAAAAGTTCAAGCAAGCACTTAAAAAAAAAGAAGAAAAAATTATAAGGCCAAGGGTCCAACACCGCCAATCAGAAGCTTGACAGATGGGCAAAATTAAAGCTCGAAGAATGGAGGTTGTCGATAACAATAGAGCGGTCAAAGCAAAGGCAGAAGCACATCATAAGCCCTTATGCTATATTCAAATTCTTTCTTCCCCGATGGAAGACGACGATCCAGAAGCAATGGAATCACGGAAGAAGCCGTCAAAAAATGACTTTTCAAGGAACATCTCAAGGCCCGTACCTTATCATCCAAACTTCCCATCTGAGCCTTTTTCACCAAAAGGAATGAAAATGTTCATAACCTTTTCCCAAAGCCAAAACAACCCGAACTACGGCGACCTGAGCTCCTTATATTAAGGGGAACGTAAGCAACCAGAAATGGTTCGGTCATAAACACATTCAAATTCCATAAATTCGGTCTCCTCAATGGCCTCTCATATACACAATATTTCTTCACAATTCGCCAACTTTGACTCTTGGTATTGGTCGACTTTCTCCTCATGATTAGTCAAAATGTTTGTTCATATCGAGATTAGGGGTTGAATAACCCAAACACTAATAAAGGGGTTTAAGCAATCTTTTGATCATTTTTGAATAAAACATATTTTCAGATGTCTTGACAAGTCTTCTTTTTCTACATTACAGAAAAAATAGAGGTAAACACTGATTTTCTATCAGCAGGGGCTTCCATACACTTTTACGAACCTTTCTACACTTATGCTCTCTCAAAAGAGTCGAACCCAAAGCGAGTTCTTTTGTGCCTTCATCAAATGAGGCCATCAAATAATACAAATCGGGGATTCGTCCCCACTTTTTGAAAATATGCCCCTGCATGTATACATTTCTAAATTTTCTTTCTTTTACATTTTCTTCCGGTTGACTAATTGACTAAAGAAAATAATCAAGTAAATATAGATTGATGGGTTGCCTCTTTTGCTATATGACAATTCAATTTGCATTAGAGCTGTATTGGACACTTTAAGGTGGGACTTTCGTCAAGTCATTTCTTTAGAGTGGGGCTTCTCTGGTCTTTTCGGGTCCGCATTGGTTCCTCTACTTTGCTACGAGATGGATTGAGTTTTTATCAGATTCATTTCAAGACCACTTTGCAATCAGGTTGAAGATTTACTCATGTCAGATGTACAACCATGAGACTGAAGCTTTACCAATTCACTTCTTCAAAATTGAGACTTCGCCAAGACATTTCTTCAGACCAGGGCTTCGCCAAGCAAAGGGATATGTGATCGTTATATTGGTCATGGGCTTGTCAAGTGCAGTTCTTGATGTCCAAGGTTGAGGATGGAATTTTAACCAGAGCCAGGGATTCATCGTGATTTTATGGCTAACATTGGAATCCGAGTCCATAAAACTCTTTGTGCCAATCAGAATGAGGTTTTGATGATCACTTAACAATTACCCTCAACCCCGATGGGACTTTCACGGTAGAAGAGGAAGAGGATCCCCATCCCTCTCTTGGTCAGACAAACTACCACCGAATGCCACCACCTTCCTCACATGGAACCCCCACCGGGCCACACTCGTCTCAACCTATGAATCAGCCATCCTCTCAGCCTCAGTCTAATATACATTCACAGTCCGGTCCGGGACAATTGTTTGGGGAAACAAATTGACTTCAGTCCGATTTGGGCCAGTATGGTGTGCCTCAACGCAGTCGGGGTCAGCTCGGTATGTCACAGTAGTTTGGTATGCCTCAACAGTTTGGTACGGATCAGTCAGGGGCTTCTCAGGTACAGAAGCTTGGTATGACTTCTTAGTTGGGTTTGGGACGGCAGTCAACTATGGATCAGTTTAAAACTTCTCCTCCCCAGCAATTTGGGATGCCTCACCAGCAATCCAGTTCAAGACATCCAGCCCCCGACACCAGACAAGTCTCACAAAATCCATTCATGACCGCCCCCACGGGATAGCAAACCTCTATTTTCGTCTCATTCGGCTCATCCTATCCACAGTACCCTCCGGGTTTTTACTCCGCCACCCCGACCGAAAGTGCAATTCAGAATAAGGGGTCTCTACCCTCTTTTAAACTACACTTTGATCCTAGCCCTGGGTATTCGAGCTACCCGGTCACCTCTGGTTTGCCTCCACCCTTCTTGCCGACAGGGAATCAATAAAATGCCTTCGGGCTCAATCCTTATGCTCAGGGTTCTACTTGTACCCCTCGGGGGCAACTTAGGCCAAGGGCAGGTTTACACTTACACCCCGGGTTTAACCATCCCTTCCACCAGTGTGCCACCCATGGTGAGTCCTTTCTCCAGCTCTGCCACCTGCCCGGCCATCTTGGCTCTGGCATTAGACTCTCAACTTTCTTGGTTCATGGAACAACTGAAGTAAATAAAAGCACATGTTGCTGAGTTAGCAGGGAAGAAGGCCGCTCTTCGAACCACATATCCCAACTCTATTGTGCCTCTACCTCACAAGTTCGTGATGCCTAATCTAGAGATGTTTGACGAGACTGCATGTCCTAAGACCCACTTGGATACTTACACCCTAGCCAGGAAAGTCAAAGGACGTACAAATCAGTAGTTAGATGACTACTCCAGTCTCTCCTTAAAAATGGGCGCTCTAAAATGATTCTTATGGTTGAAGCTTGAGGCTAGGGCTACTCGGGAACAGATCACTAATGCTTTTACCGAGAAGTACAAATCCAATTTGGAATGGGAAACAAAACGGGAAGACCTGCAGACGACTGTACAATGTCCCGATGAGACTATTGGGGACTTTTACAAGCGTTGAAACCTCAAGATGAGTGAGATGGCAATTCCCCCTTCCGATGAAGAACAGTTGGATATTTTCCAAGCCTACTTAAAGCCTCATTTGAGAACGTCCCTCAGTAACTTCCCCTATCCAAATATGCGTGCAATGGTCAGTTATGGGGCTAAAAATTTGACCAACAGCAAGCCGCTGCTCCTACTTATCGGTACCAAGCTTCTGCCTCGAATCCAGCTTTTGTCCTGCCAAAAAGGCAAGGAATCAGTTAACTATGCGGGCCAGGATTGCAACAATGCCACTCCTTTCGTGCCAAGGAAAGGCGATGTGCCCAAGCCGCGAAGTCTAAAGCTTGAAGATTTCGGAATGCCTCGGAGTGAAGTCTTTCAGGGACTTGTGAAGGAAGGTCTGATCAGACCTTTGGACAACTATCAGCCCATGGATCCCAATGTCCCTTTGGACACAACTAAGCACTGTGCTTTCCACTAGTATCATGGGCACGTTACTAATAATTGCATGCTCCTGAAAAGGGTGATCGAAAAGGGTAAGTCTGAGATACCCGAAGGGCCTAACACAGCCAACAATCCCTTCTCTAAGAACAACCATAGGGTGAATATGACTGAAGTCATAAACAAGCCAAATGCCACTATGGCTAACAGATCCCATATGGAAGACACCCTTTGAAGGGAGGATTCTAGTTGAATAGTTGTTATCAAAGATGGGTTTCTCACTTCATGACGTAATGCTGCAACGAATTTGGGGTTACATCAACTTCACCTCGAAGTCTCTCACGTTGATCGATCGGCTACATACTTCATCAGTTTGCCAATTTTACAGTCAAACCATTAATTGTACCTCTGTCGTGATGCTTTGTCAAACCTGGGGCTTAATCAAGTCATTAAGAGAAAGCTTCTGTGGCTTTCGTCATGTCATTTCCTCAGAATGGGGCTTTTTCAAGTCACACCTATCTTCAGAAGAAAGGTCTAGTCATCTCAACAATTATCTTGGAGTTTCAGCTTTAGAACTTGGTATATGACAATTCCCTGCATCATCAGAGGTTGAGAACTGGGAATCTCCTCATATCAGCATTTTGCCAAGTCATTCTCCAAATTTATGTCAAGTCACAATTAACCCAAGCGAAAGAGGGTTCATTCATATCAACGTACTTTTGATTCTAGAGCCTGTCAGCATCAGCTTCAAATGTTCGAGACTGAAAAGAAATTTCAATCGAGACCCGGGGTTCAAATCCAACTTCATCCCAAGATCAAAATTGAGGTCCGCATGATACTGCTGACCTACAACAAGACCTCATCAACGACATGCAATTCAGTCCGCGGCCAAAGGATATCACCCCACCTGCTTAAAGCTTGTCCCAAAAGTCCACAACACATACAAACCCTCTCACCACATGCATCCCCACAAAAATCTCCCTAGGGCTCATGTAGCATGCAAAACATGAATCAATAGAAAAACCCTAAGCGATTGCGAATCATTTTTGTTCTATGCATACATCCATATTGATTTGTCTCTACCCTAGCTAGTACAAGGATTCACTTGCAAAAGATCATCGTCTCAGCCAACACGTTTGAAGATTTTGAAGATCCCTTCCGCACATCACGCTGTTGATATTGCCAACTTGACCAGAGTGCCTTTGAGCCCCTCTCTACCAAATTGACACCTTTCCTTTGGTTTCCCTCTTACCAAGTGCCGGATGCCTTTTTAACAAGGACCCTCTCATTTCAAACCTGGTTCTTGCATTTTTCGAACCCAAAGACTTCCACAGCAAGAAGTCAAAAGGTGAATACAAGTTCAACAACTTCTACAAGGTCGACGATCACCAGCAAGATGCACACTCAACAAAACTTCTCCTTCAGGTCAAAATACCTCCGGACTTGTCCCTATTAGGTTGATCACCCTTCGCACATTAGCACAACCCGAAGGACCTACTTTCGTTTCGTGAGATAATTCTCCACGCCCGATGTCGTTGGGTGAGATAATTCTCCATGCCTACTTTCGTTTTGTAGGATAATTCTTCATGTCTCCCTCTATACGCACGCGAGATCGTCCGTTGTCCCTCAATCGATTTTATCGCAACCGCCTCAACAGAGCCCCGTGTCATTAGCTTGCCCTACTTGCTTTGGATGACATCCGATTTCCCCTGCAGGTAAACACAGCGCAAGCATGTCAATAAAATGGCAAACATAACACGAACACAAACAGAAAAGAAAGAAAATAAACCCCGTCCCATTTTCGGACACGTTTTTCTACATGCATGTTTTCTCACATTCACGTATCATGTTATCAAATATGCGTTTACAAACAAAATTCTTATCAAAATCTCTTATGCAAGAGTCCATTCCAAATTCAGCAAATTTGTACCCACCTTATTTTCACAAATCAAGTTTTCATCACAAAAATCCCTTATGCAAGAGTTCGTCCCAAATTCGGCAAATTTGTACCCACCTTATTTTTACAAATTGAGTTAAATCTCTTATGCAAGTGTCTGTCCCAAATTCGGCAAATTTGTACCCACTTTATTTTTACAAATTGAGTTTTCATCACAAAATCTCTTATGCAAGAGTCCGTCCCAAATTTGGCAAATTTGTACCCACTTTATTCCCACTTTATGCAAACTACCCATGTTTTTCATTAACAAATTGCATACTCCTACTACCCATGCTTTCAATTAAACATATGCATCATCAATTCCATATTCCAAAGGCGAAATCAACGTAAGCCTGTCTCCTCCAACAAAACTTGGCGAGAGCCCGATTCCCTTCAACGACGAAGAACGTCCTCAGCAACCTAGCAAGTCTATGGTGCTGAAACACGACAAAGTACGTCCTCAGCAACCTAGCAAGTCTACGGTGTTGAAACACGATAAAGTACATCCTCAGCAACCTAGCAAGTCTACGGTGTTGAAACACGACAAAGTACGTCCTCAGCAACCTAGAAAGTCTGCGGTGATGAAGTGTGCCCTTAGCAAAAAAGACCATCCCCAGCAGTCTCTGAACTATGATCGGCTTGATTCCTCTTAAGGATACATAGGTAGCCTACCAAAGGTCCAGCCACTTGACCGACAAGGTCAATATTTTCCCCGTGACCATCGTAAGATCGAATTTTCTCCCCAGTTAAGCGACAAAGTATTTCCAACCAAGCAAGTCTGCGGTGATGAAGTGATCCCTTAGGTATAGACGCCTTCAAATAGTCTTCCTCAGGTTTAGACGCCTTTAAAAAGTCTCCCCCAGGTATAGACGCCTTCAAATAGTCTCCCCCAGGTATGGACGCCTTCAAATAGTCTCCCTCAGGTATAGACACCTCCGTTAGTCGAGTTTATCTTCGACAACGCCTCCATTAGTTGAGTTTATCTTTGGCAACGCCTCCATTAGTCGAGTTTATCTTCGGCAATGCCTCCGTTAGTCGAGTCTGCCTTCGCAACGCCTCTGTTAGTCGAGTCCGCCTTCGGCAACGTCTCCGTTAGTCGAGTCCGTCTTCGGCAACGCCTCCATTAGTCGAGTCTACCTTCGGCAACGCCCCCTCTGTTAGTCGAGTCTGCCTTCGGCAACGCCTTCGTTGGTCGAGTTATCCTCGGTAACGCCTCCGTGAGTCGAGTCCGTCTTCGGCAACACCTCCGTTAGTTGAGTTATCTTCGGCAACGTCCCCGCCTCCGTTAGTCGAGTTATCTTCGGCAATGCCTCCGTTAGTCGAGTCTGTCTTCGGTAACGCCTCCGTTAGTCGAGTCTGCCTTCGGTAACGCCTCCGTTAGTCGAGTCCGCCTTCGGCAATGCCTCCGTTAGTAGAGTCCGCCTTCAGCAACGCCTCCGTTAGTCGAGTCTGTATTTGGCAATGCCCCCTCCGTTAGTCAAGTCTGTCTTCGGCAACGCCTTCGTTGGTCGAGTTATCCTCCGCAACGCCTCCGTTGGTTGAGTCATCCTTGGCAACGCCTCCGTGAGTCGAGTTATCTTCGCCAATGTCCCCGCCTCCGTTAGTCGAGTTATCTTCTGCAACGTCCCTGTCTCCGTTAGTCGAGTCTACCTTCGGCAATGCCTCCGTTATTCGAGTCTATCTTCGGCAACGCCTCCGTTAGTCGAGTCCACCTTCGGTAACGCCTCCGTTAGTCGAGTCTGTCTTTGGAAACGCCTTCGTTAGTCGAGTTTATCTTCGGCAACGCCTCCGTTAGTCGAGTTTATCATCGGCAACGCCTCCGTTAGTCGATTCTGTCTTCGGCAACGCCTACGTTAGTCGAGTCCGCCTTCGGTAAACGCCTTTGTTAGTCGAGTCTACCTTCGACAATGCCTCTGTTAGTCGAGTTTTCTTCAGCAACGCCTCCGATAGTCGATTCTATCTTCCGCAACGCCTCCGTTAGTCGAGTCTGTCTTCGACAATGCCTCCGTTAGTCGAGTCCGCCTTCGGCAACGCCTCCATTAGTCGAGTCTGTCTTCGGCAACGCCTCCGTTAGTCGAGTCTGTCTTCGGAAATGCCTCCGTTAGTCGAGTTTATCTTCGGCAACGCCTCCGTTAGTTGAGTCTATCTTCGGCAATGCCTCTGTTAGTCGAGTCCACCTTCGACAAACACCTCCGTTAGTCGAGTCTACCTTCGGCAAACGCCTTCGTTAGTCGAATTTTCTTCGGCAATGCCTCCGTTAGTCGAGTCTATCTTCGGCAACGCCTCCGTTAGTCGAGTTTATCTTCGGCAACATCCCCGCCTCTGTTAGTCGAGTCTATCTTCGGTAACGCCTCTGTTAGTCGAGTCTATCTTCGGCAACGCCTCCGTTAGTCGAATTACCTTCAGCAACTCCTCCGTTAGTCGAGTTTATCTTCGGCAATGCCTCTGTTAGTCGAGTTTACCTTCGACAACGCCTTCGTTAGTCGAGTTTTCTTCGGCAACACCTCCGTTAGTCGAGTCTATCTTTGGCAACGCCTCTGTTAGTCGAGCCTACCCTCGGCAATGCCTCTGTTAGTCGAGCCTACCTTCGACAATGAAAGTGCGGCGTGAGGTCCATTCATTTGACCGCTCCTTTCCCCCGCAGGACCTGAACTACGACCGGCTGATTCACACTTGGGATACGTAGGAATCCTTTCGTAAAGGGTCCAGCCATCTGACCGCCTCGGTCACCTCCTCACCCATCTAAGTAAAAGATTGCCAGATTGGGATCCTCACTTTGTCGACGACCCCACTTCCCTTGGAAGTACCGTCGCCGAGGGGCTACTGTAAGTGCCCCAATCTGGGTCGTTAATGTTCCGTCGGGCTAAATTAATGATTTATAATCATTTAGGGCATTTTGGACATTATTTTGACAATTTGAATGAGGAAGGACCTCTTAGGAATAAAAAAGTGGCATAGAACCTCACTGGAATCCTGTCATTTCCAAGAAAAAAAAGAATATTGACCATTTTCAAACAGCCAAAATTTGCTTTCTGCAAAAACCAGGCATGCTGCTGATCCCATCCGCGCGGATGAGATTGTGCCTACAATCTCATCCACGCGGATATGATTGTCATCCAGCCAACCTATAAATACAGCCCTTCTCCCTCAGTTTAACAAGGCCAAAAAATACGAAAATCTACTTTATTCTGTCAAAATCCATTCTCAAACAACCATTTACACCCTCATAACTCAAATTCCACACCAAATCCAACCTCGAATCCACTCTAAAACTACTTCTAACCCTTTGAAACCTTCAAACCCTAAACACAAACCCAAGAAAATTGGTAAACCCTCACTCCCTCTACTCATATCTCTCTCATTCATACACTTACTCCATATTTAAATTATGTTGTCTTACTTACTACTTGTTGTTTGACTCCCCTCCCCCTCATGTCCCAAGGATCCAAAAGGATCTCCATGGAATTCATTTCCATGGATGATCTTCTAATGGGATCCACATTTTTCTTTACTTTCATGTTATTCCCCATTTCCCCCTTTACATTCCTTGGTACTTGCTTCTTTGACCTAAAGTATGGTCATCTTGGAGTCCATCTCCATAGATGACCACTTTAAAAGTTCCATATTATTTACTTCCTTGCAAATCCCCCTCCCCATGTCTAAGATGCTCACCTTGGAACACTTTCCTTGGATGAAAATCATCTAGACTCACAAAATAGGTCACACAAAATGTATAAGATACACTTGAGTATATGTCTCAACGATGGTCTTCTTATGACCACCTTAGAGATCTTCCTCTAAAGTTGATACAACTTGACCTAGCTCTCTTGTCAACTTACTTTTCATGTCAGAATCCCCCTTGTCCCTAGCAAATGGCATGTTTTCAAAGTCCTAATGTACCCCCGGGATGTCTTGGTTAAGTGGATTCATCACTTATGACCAATAATCAAAGTCTAGGGAAAGAGAGGACAACACATGGATGCCAAAAATCCAAGCATTCCCTTCATTTTCTGTTTTCAGTTACATTTTCAGTTAAGTCTTGTAAATCCAGTTAAGTTTCTGGAAATTACAGTGACTGAATTGGAAACTGTAAAAAATATTGACACTGCAGTCCCATTCGCGCGGATAAGATTGCACTACAGTCTCATCCACGTGAATGACATTTTCATCTGCAAATAGTTTTCCAGTTTTCTGTTATTTTCAGTTTAATCACTGTTTTCTAACTGTTTTTCAGTTCAGTCCCTAAAATTTCAGTTATTTCCAGAAAACTCATTTTTTAAGAAAGTCTTTTTAAAACACACACACACACACACAAGTTTCAAGTGAGGAAGACTAGTCATACGAGGCATTTCGGGTGCACGTCAAACGTCCATCCCGGAGTGTAACGTGACCTCCGAACTCATTTTCTCTAATTTTGGGCATTTTTCAAAGTCTTGGCCCCTTAAAACTAAAAACGGCATGGCGACTCCATTGATTTTTCAAAAAAAATCGGGTGACATCACACCCCCCCCTCTATAACGTAGTTCCGCCCCCAGGCACACCCTATTCTTCCCCATCCTAAATACTACACCCTCAGTACAACCACCACCACATCCCCCCACCCCTCCCCTTACCTACCCCTTTCAAATCCTCATTCCCCTAATGAACCATCACCCTCCACCCAGCCTGAACCAACCCACGCCAAACAGCAGACCCGGGCGATTTCCCCCTCGAACCGCGCGATCGCCCCCTTCTTCCAGAAAATTTTTGCAATCGCCCCCATGAACTATGCGATCTCCCCCTTAATCCAGAAACTATGCGCGATCGCCCTTCCTCACCCGCACGATCGCCCCCTTCACCCAGCAGCATCATTCCCTCTCCTACCCGCACCATCACCACCAGGTTGTCCCATGGTATTACCAAACCCAACCCCAAGTATGCCAACATATCCCTACTCACCCACAAGCCTTCCCACCACTACCAAACAAGCTCTCTCTATCCCACACTGGCGTAATGCCATGATTGAGGAATTTCAGGCTCTCACTCGGAATCACACCTGGAACGGGTTCCCTCTGCCACTGCTCACAACAATATCGGGTGCAAATGGGTTTTTCGCATCAAGTACAATCCTGACAACACAATTCAGAAATACAAGGCTCAGCTTGTAGCCAAGGGCTTTCATCAATAATCCGGTGTTGACTACACCGAAACCTTCAGTCCTGTCGTCAAACCCGCTACTGGCAGGCTTCTTCTCTCTCTTTCCACAACCAACCGTTGGCCTCTTCGCCAGCTTGATGTCAACAATGCCTTTCTTCAAGGTACGCTCTCTGAAACGGTGATTATGATACAACCCCCAGGTTTTGAGGACTCCACCAATCCTTCTGATGTTGTCATCTCTCCAAGGCCATCTATGGTCTCAAGCAAGCCCCTCGTGCTTGGTTTCAAGAACTCAAAACCTACCTCACCACCTATGGCTTTCACCCCTCTCTAGTCGATCCCTCCCTCTTTATACTCAACAAAACACCATTCCCAATTTTGGTTTATGTTAATGACATCATTGTCACCGGACCATCACCATCACTCCTTCAGTCATTCATCACCAGCTTGTCAAATCATTTATCTCTCAAGGATCTCGATCCTTTGTCATACTTCTTGGGGGTTGAGGTTATCCCCAATAAAAATGGAATCCTTCTCTCCCAAACAAAATATATTCATGATCTTCTCACCCGGCACAACATGATTGACTGTAAACCACCTATCGTGCTATTGTTGGTGGTCTTCAGTACTTTCCTTTCATTCGTCCTGACATTGCCTTCTCAGTAAACAAACTCGCTCAGTTCATGCAAAACCCCCAACCGCCTCACTGGGTTGCTCTCAAGCGGCTCCTCCGCTACCTTAATGGCACTATGCACTTGGGTCTTCAGATTTACTCTAAGTCTCCTCCCTCTCTAGATCTTCATGCCTTCTGTGATGCGGATTTGGCTGGTGACAAAGATGATTTTGTATCCACCTCTGATTTCTTTGTTTATCTCGGACACAACCCGGTTTCTTGGTCCTCCCGTAAATAACGTCCCTTGCCCGCTCTACTACTAAGTCCGAATTTCGTGCAATTGCTGACACCGCTGCTGAGATTACTTGGGTTCGGGACCTTCTTATTGAGCTCGGAATTTCTCTACCTTCTTCGCCAGTTATCTATTGTGACAACCTTGGTGCCACAACTTATTCCACAAACCCATTTTTTCACTCTCGGATGAAACATGTGGCTCTCTCATTTCACTTTGTTCGTGAACAGGTTCAGTCTGGCTCTCTTCGTGTGTAGCACATTTCTGATAATGAGCAGCTTGCTGATGTTCTGACAAAATCGCTCTCTCGTCTACGCTTCGATCAACTCATTTTCAAGATTGGTCTTCTCCACGGATCATCCATCTTGCGGGAGCGTATTAAGGATACTTCTCCTAAAGTTTTCTAAAGTAACTTAATCTTCATATCAGATTAGGATTCTAGTCAATATTCTATTGTATCTAGAATAGGTAAGTAAATATTATATTGTATCTAGAATAGGGAAGTCAATATCTGTATTAGAATAGGATTGTCATTCTTGTACTATAAATTTGCAGTTTGTGAATAAAGAAAATCGGGTTTTCGCATTCTCATAGTTTGTTGATCGGACCTGCAGTGATTTTGGGTGGAATAGTCGGCACCTTAATCGTCGCCAATTTCATCTTCTTTGACAACTGATAAGTGGTTTTTATATAGTCTTTTATAGTATAATAATTATGTTATTTACCTTTAAATCTTTATAAATTGAGTATAATTTAGCCTCTTTTATATTATATCCTAGATTTTACGCTTGTTTGGTATTTTTATGTTTTACAGGTCTTAGGTACATTATATGAAAGAATAAGGGGTTTAAAGCAAAGCCATGGAAATAGGAAGGGTCAAAAATGAAAATCAGCTTAAAGCAGCAGCTGTTCGGCCGAGAAACCCCCTTGACTCGGTCAAGCATAAGAAGGAATAAAATCAAAGCTACTGGAAATCTGCTGCTCGGCCGAGCAGATCCATTGACTCGGCCGAGCACCCTCATGTTCAGCCAAAAGGTGCCTTTTATAACAGTTGTAACCAGTCAAAAAAGATCTGCTCGGCCGAGCAGATTCCTTGACTCGGCCGAGCACCTCCCATATCAGCCAACAGGTGCCTTTTTGCAAGAGATGTGTCCCTAGCATAGAATGCCTATATAAAGGCTATTTGTACTCAGTTTAGGACATCCAAAAAATGATCAAAAATACATCCAGAGAGGATCAGATTATACTTAGAATATATAGCAAAAATACTCTAAGCAATTTATACACGATATTCAAAATGTATCAATGATTCGTGACAAGTCCTTGTGTACTCTTGAAGATTGTGAATGCAATAGAAGATTATTCCAGCCATTGTTTCTCTTTTATTATGAATAAGTATTTCTTCCCTTATCTCTATTTCTTTTCTTACTTCTTTTATTATTTCAATGGTTTGAGTAATCCTCCATTTCTCGGAGTTGGAAACTCAATGATTTATATTCATGCTTCTCTTACATGTCATTTCAATTCTCTTCTTAAGTGCTCTTAATGCTTGCAATTAGGGAGACGTCCTTAGTTGTATAACCTTAGTTGATCAAGTGAAAAACATTGATTAGCGGAACTCTAAGAATTGATCTAGGTCAATAAATCACGGAAAGTAATTTAAAGACCTAGGGATGATCCTTTAATGGAGAATACGTGAGAATAATTAGTCTTAATGGATTTTGATTTATACGGTACCCTCGAAAGGTGAGTCGGATTTCCCGCGTGACGAACGGGATTACACTAAGCCGGACCCTCGAGAAAAAGACCGGTAAGTTTTAAAATACATGTGTTAGTTAGCACAACTTAGTGTATCATCCTTGAACTTGGCACTTTCATCTTAAAACAATTTCTTCATATTATACTTGAATTGCCTGCAAATATAAAGACGTTCATATTTGTAGAACCCCAGTTAATCGAGAGAAGTACCTAGCGGAGAATCTTGGTTAGCCGAACCATATGAAGGAACTAGGTTCCATTGATCACGAGAGTAGTTCAACGGCCTAGGGGTGTTCTTTGAATGGAAAGTACGTTGACTTTCGATCTTAATGGATTCTTACTAATTGTGGTCCGCTAGAGTTAAGCCGGAATGCCCGTTTGTGACAGGGCGGGAGTACCATAAACGGAAATCTCAAACAGTTAGGACATAATTAGTGAAGGATACAACGCTACTGTCTTGACCGTGAGAAGTAGTGTAAGCCTAATGTACCATCCTTGTTATTTTGATAAAAGCCTTTATCTAAAGCATATTTATTTATTTTCAATCCTGTGAATACTATTATTATGTGTTAAGAGTATTTTCTGTTTCTTCCTAGTATTTTCTCTTATCAATTCATATCTTTTCCCCCCAATCATATTTTATCTATATATTTATATAAAGACAAATATCATCCCAAAGTAAACCCTGTCTCTGTGGGATCGACCCGTACTTGCACCCGCTATATTGCAATAGCCCGTGCTCTTGCGGATTTTAAAATAAACCGTTAGGTTTCGACCGAACAAGTTTTTGGCGCCGTTGCCGTGGACAACGGTTTAATTTTTTGATATTTGTCTTTATTATTTATTTTTATGTTTATATTTTATATTATTATTATGTTGTTTTCTAATTCTGTTTTGTAGGAATATAAAAATATATATATATATATATATATATATGTATACATTTATTGAACAGTGTTGGAGCGGCCGTGCATTCAAGAGCGGAAGAAATTGAGTTGAATCAACCAAGTGAAGCGGCCGCACACTTCTATTGGTTCGACCGTGCATTTCGTCATGAATGGATGCGTTATTCCAAAAAAAAAAATCAGAGCAGGAATCGCTCGGCCGAGCACATCATATGACTCGGCCGAGCAAAGGAGAACAGAAACTACATCAAACTGAAGCCAAGTGCTCGGCCGAGTCAAGGCCCATGCTCGGCCGAGCAAGTCGCGTCTGTTCAGAAAAATTTTGGTCAAAACAGGATTTTTTATTTTGACTCTTCACTTTATTCTCTTTCTAGCTCCCCCTCTCTCTCTCTAAACCCTCCATATCTCCGCCCCTCCACCTACAAAAACCTCCCAATCCTCCATTAATTCCGGCGAAAGCACCACTCCTCCACCCTATATCATTCTCCTAAACACTACCCAACCCAATTTCACCCCCAAATTCTCCAAATTCCGAAAAAACCCTAAGTCTCACCCCATTCCAAAAATTGATAAATATCCATAGAATTAAAGCTCAAAGAGGGATCTTCTTAACAAATTGAAGCTACACAACAAGGGAAGTGCAGAGATTCGAAGATCATTGGCATCAATTTATTCAAAATTTTCCGGGTAATACAATTTCTCTCATCACTTGTTCTTCGATTACTGGGACTTGAATTCTTTTTGCTGCTATGGATAGAAAACAAAAAGGAAAGGCACCTACCTCTAAGAGACCTCGCAAAAATGTTACGTCTGGTTCTAATTTAGCCAAAACTCTAGACTCTTTGGGAATTAATTTTCAATCCGAAGTTGAGACTACTAGGTATGCTAAGCTTCGTGGGAAAAGCATAAAACCCACTCAATTCCCAGATTTTGATACTATGAGAATCCTAGGTTTGGTGAATAATCTTAGAGCTTTGCACCAAGGGCTCAATTGCGGAGATTTCATACATATTGAGGGAAAAACTTATGAAAGCCCCACCCTAGAGTTTCTAAGCACCATGACCAAAAGATCAAGGACTATGATTTGAGGTGAAACAGGGGAAGAATATGAGGATGTTGTACTAAGTTTCAGGCTTCTAAACACTCACCATACCCTTGACCTCGAAGAGATAAACGATACTCTCGGGTGGCCTAACAACAAAACCGCCCTAAATACACCTCCCCCTAATTACAATGCCGATGTCTTTTGGGAGCAGATTACGGGTCATACACCTTTCCTTCCTAAAACATCCAAAGCCTCCCTAATTGTTCACCCCGTCCTTCGTTATATCCATAGAATGTATGCTTGCACAATTTTTGCAAGAGAGGATAAGGGGACAATCAATAGGCAAGAATTATTTTTATTATGGGCATTTGTCACGGGGTATACGGGGATTAATATAGGAAAATGGTTTGTTGATCGACTTTGGGATCACATATTCCCTAGCTTTCCCGGTGATATTCATATAGGAGGGATGATAACCCTCCTTGCAATATATAAGGACATTTCAATTCCCGAGGAAGGTCCCGAAGCTTTGGTGCCAATCAAAGGGTCAAGAAAATTGGATATTGCATCTTTGAAAATGATGAATATGATTTCTGAGATT
The DNA here is from genome assembly GCA_022495995.1 of Adenophora triphylla var. japonica. Lineage (NCBI taxonomy): Eukaryota > Viridiplantae > Streptophyta > Magnoliopsida > Asterales > Campanulaceae > Adenophora > Adenophora triphylla. Next base: position 144,219 of record JAFEMH010004829.1, on the reverse strand, counting down.
GAGCAAGGAGGTTTTACTTGGTTTGTTGGGGGTGGGGCAAATAAAACACCCTACGCTACTTTGCCGAATCCCAATCTCTCCATAATTGCTATTGATCAACCGGGAACTTGGTTTTTCCCGCGTATCTTTGATCAAGGGAATAATGATGTTAATATGGGACAAGAGGAAGGAAATGAAGAAGAACAACACCAACCAATCCATCCAATCCCGAACCAATTGCCACCCGAATTTTATCAGCAATTCCAACAAATGTTCACCCAAAACAATCAAATGTTTGGCTATGTGAATGAGTTGAGGGGAAATGTTGATAATTTGAGGGGTGATGTCCATAATTTAAGGGGAGATGTGCAAGGTTTAAGAGAGGATGTTCAAGGAATGAGAAGAGATGTTCGGGAAATCCGAGGGAGACTTGAAAATATCTATAGCTATGGAGCGGAGCATTGGCCAGATTTTGCACCACCACCACAACCATTTGAGTAAGTTTTTCTTCCCCCCCCCCGGTTTTATTGTCTTTAAAACATTGGGGACAATGTTTATTTTAAGTGTTGGGGGGTAATCATCCATTTTTATTATTAGTTTGTTACGCATTTTTAGTTTATGTTATTTTTCTTTATGTTAAACTTAGTTGCATTTCTTTCCTTTTATGTTTATACATTAGTACTATAAAAAAAAAAAAAAAAAAAATTCCTATGATGATATAGCTTTAATCTCTATACTTGCTAAATTGCCTTGAAATTTTATCTATTTATCATTTTATTCATATTTTCTGCGCCTTAAAAGTTTGTTAGAAAAAGGGGTATAACGACATTTTAGAAAGTAAATAAAAAAATCATGAATTAATATATCATTAATAAGATTTCTCTAAGAAAAATATTTGTTTTGATTAATTGAGCTTTTTGAATCATTAAGCACTTGGCTTTATTAACTTGTGAAGTTTGAAATTTTTTTAATGTACACTTCAAAATCAATGGCTTCTATTTTCTTTTTAAAAGTTATTCATCTTTTGATATGCATCCTTTTGAATCACAACCTTCACTCATCCATCTTTCCATTTCCACTAAAATCAAGGCTAAACAAATTTTTATCTTAAATATCAAAAGTGACAAAGTCACTAAAATTTGAAGAGCAAGCTATTATTTCCTTAGTAACTCGGGGCACGGCGTTCGCGGCGACGATGCACTCTTGCCAAATGGAAATAGTATATAAGTGTGTTTGAACTAAGTATTAGGAACATGGGGTTCGCGGCCACAATGTATCCTACTTGAAAGGTTCAAGTTCACTTAGTCCTTTGCAACTTTAACACGCATAAAGTAAAGATAAATTTGTTAAGCCTTGATAAATTTTCTATTATCATCCTTCATTTCCATCTTTGTGATTCAAAATGCATATCGAATCCTTTGAATACTTTTTGTTGGGTATGCATGTTTTAACCCTCCTATTTTGTATTAGATTTGATTGATACCATAACCTCCTGTCTATTTTAAGGACTTTAGGACCCTATGTAATGAAGCTTAGACTTCAATTTTTTAGCTAAGTCCATTTTATAGAATAGGTTAATCTTAGGCTTGAAGACTGGCACAGTTTCATTGGAAGTAAGGTTGTAGTTCCTGAAGTATTCAAAACCGCACCATGAACCGCAAGTGCAGTTCAAAGTCTTGAACTTACTTCTTGAACCAACCGCATGCAACCGCCATTGAACCGCACCTGTGCAGTTCATGTGCAACCGCATCCTTGCAACCTCCTGGTGTAGCAAAACCGCATGTTCCTAACCGCGTCTCACCAACCGCATCCAATGATTGGCTACTTGAAGTGAACAACTTTTTATCCGTTGGAATCCACGTCAGCAATATCAAAAGTCAACCATCATATCTTGTCACGTGATTCAATGTCAGAAAAGATCTGCAAGGATCTTGAAAAGGTGACAGGTGTCCTAACCTCATTGCTTGCAGCTGGAGCACGATCGGCTTTACTGCGGCAGCTGTACCAAAGGACAAAAGTGGTTGCTTTGTGGACCAATAGGATTGCATCAAGTCTTGTCCTTCAACACTGTATCCAACGGCTAGTTTCTTGATGCTTGGGTATAAATACCCCCAATCTTCACCATTTGAAGATTGCTTGAAAAATTGAGAAGTGCCGTGTTCATAGAAGTTGAAGCTACGCCGAGAAATTATTCAACCCTTTGAATCTTCATCTTCATACTTCAAGAAATATTCCTAGCCCAGAAATCAAGCCTTAACACATTCAAGAATCATTGAGCTCTACATCTCACAGATTTAAAGAGCCTTGATCTTGTTTCTCACACACACACCTCTCTTTGTCTAAACACATAGTTTATTCATTTGAGATACTGTTGGTTATAGTTTTGGATTTGTTCTTCATAGAAAAGATTTTATTGTACTTTGTAATCTCACAATACTTAATATAAAATCTCTCTTGGAAATCCAAGACTAACCATCTTGGTAGTGGACGTAGATCGTTTATCGATTGAACCACTCCAAATAGCGTGTTCTTACTTTTACGCATTTATATTTCTTGTGCTTGCTAATTATATATCTTTGTCTCTGTTTGATCTTTATTTAGCTATCCATTATTGTGAAATAGTGTTTGGAGTTAACAAAGTCAAAACCACACGTGTTTGTAAAGCTGCTCTTCCCAAAACCGCACCATCAAAACCGCATTTTACAAACCGCCTCTCTAAACCGCTTTACACTCTATTATTCCATGTGCATTTTACACTATCACTTGCAGTCTATTATCAACCGCAAGAGGATTTTTGTAAGCAAGAGGTTCGATCTTTAAAAGAGGGCGAAAAATTTTAAACAGCTATTCACCCCCCTCTAGCTGTATTTTCACCCTTGTTGCCACCTTTGGGACCAACAAGTGGTATCGAGCTTACACATTTTAAAACCACTTTGTTTTCAAGCTTAACGGCTTGTGTGCCGATTCGATATGGCAACCTCAAAGACAATGACTACCGTTAACTATTCACACATTCCAATGTTGGACGAAGACCACTTTGACATCTGGAAGTGCCGAATGCTTATTCATTTGGAAACCATAGATGAGATGCTGGTGGAATGCGTGATCAATGGCCCTCTAATTCCAATGAAGGCTAATGCGATGCAACCACCAATCCGAAACTCCAGAGGTCAAAAAGCCAAAAGATGAGTGGTCGGATGAAGAGAAGAGAATAGTTGCCTTGGACGGCAAGGCGAGGTTCATCATTTACGGAACCCTCCCCGTATCAACTCTACGAGAAAGTAATGTACCTCAAAACCGCAGCGGATGTGGGATGCCATAGAGAGCTACCTCGAAGGTGATGATGAGTGCAAGGAAAACAAATTATACACCGTTGAAAGATCCTACAACAACTTCAACGAGAAAACCCAACGAAACCTTGCGTCAAACCTACGATCGCTATGTTGAGGTAGTTAATGCTTGTAGATCTCTTGGTAAAACTTTAACCGATAAGGAAATCAATATGACTTTCCTATACTGCTTTAGGTTCTAGATGGGTAAATAAGGCTACCTCTCTAGAAGACTCCAAAGTATTGGGTACTTGGTCATTAAGTAACTTGTATGCCAATCTTAGAGTCTATGAACTTAAACTAAATCATATTGAAGAGATAGAAGGAAAAACCAAATCACTTTCTATGTACAGTAGTGGAACATGAAGAGAAACCATCCACATCCAATCAAACCATGATCCTTCCATATCAACCTCATCACTCATCGAGATGGATGATGATGATTTTGCCATGTTTGTGAAAAGATTTCAAAAATTTAGAAAATCCTCAAAACCTTTCACAAAATCATTTTCAAAAGGCAAACCTCCTGCAACATTTTCTAGGGCTGCAGATACAAAGAAGAAGAGTGACTTGGTATGCTACAGCGTAGGAAACCTGGCCACTTTGCATCCGAGTGTCCACAGCCTAAATATGAATATATGAAAAGAAAACTTTTCCTTCGAAATTTTCTCATCGTAAAGGAATGGTTGCGAGGAGGAAGAGAATTCCAAGGAATTAGCAACTTGGATTGAAACAGATTCGAGGATGGAAGTGACGGTGAAACCGAAGAGGTTAACCTGCTGCTTAGTTGCAGGCGCTTCGATGACTCAGATTACGAATCATTTGAGTTGCATGATATGGAGGAAAAGGAGGTTTTTGCAAAACTTCCAAATTATAAATTGGATGATGATATTAAACTTACTCCTAGCGTTAAGATAGGAAATTGTTCGTATTCACGTCCCATTTTCTCATCTAAAGCTGCTCCACCTTCAAAAGCTATTCCAAAGAAAATTTTGAAAAAGGTGGTGGAAGAGGTTTCTCCCATGGAACATGAAAAGATGTTCAAGGAAGCTGAAATGGTGATCCATCAATTCTCAAATCTTAAGAAAGCCTTAAGCTTAGCTCATGATGAACTTAATCGTACAAGACGGAGAAAAGCTGTGATGAGGTCTGAAATTTCTAATCTTAAGGACCAAATCAAACAGATGACTCCTCTTTTGATCAAAACCACATCCTTGAAACTAAGGTTGCTGCACTTCAACTCGGGAATGATGACTTGGTAACCCAAATCGACGATCGTCAAAAGATTATTGATTCGTGGCTCAAGTCTCAATCCACCAAGGATAAAATCTTGGACTTCCAAGTTCCTCCTGGAACTAAGGATGGTCTAGGGTTTGGATCCGAGGAAGAGGAGAAGTGTGCATCCTCGAGTGAAAAGGATGAGGAATTTTTGGAACTAACTAAAGAAATTCCCGAAGGGGAAGCATGCTAAAGGAAAGGGTAAAGGAAGACAAGTAAATTATGTCTACCCTAAAGGAAAGCAATATGGGAAGAATTACGTGTTTAAAACCTAAGAATTCTGTGGAAGCATCTGAAGAGGAAATGGCTTATGGAATTGGTAGAATTCCTGCTCCAACCGCTTCGGTGGAAAAGGCGGTTACGCTTAACTCCGTGTCTGACCGCGCTTCTTCTTCGACCGCTCCTCCCGCGCCTTCAAAAGCAGGGAATAGCGTCCCCAGTAAAATACGTGGTCAAACCAAAGCCTGTTCCCTTCGTATCGAAATTTGGAATGTTAGTGGGAACTGCTCCTCCCAAACCGCTTCCTTGTCCAAAACCGCATGCAACTCCTAAGAAGAGTAAGGAGTTAGTAAAACCTCATGAAGCTTGTAGCTATTACAAATGTTCTGTGTGTGATGGTTTAGGTCACAAGGCTGCAGAATGCCTTTTGCGGTTCACATCCAATGCCAGGAAGAGCAAACCTCCTTCGGTCAAACAGGTGTGGGTCGTAAAGGGTTGCTAACTTCAGGACCCAAGGAATAAAGGGGGACCTCGTTCTTAATGTTTACATTTCAGGTCCTCTGCTTCATGGCTGGTCACTCCAAGGATAATGAATGGTATCTTGACAGTGGCTGCTCAAGACATATGATTTGGAGATAGATCATTACTTGAAGATGTCGTTGAAGCAAGTGGTCCATCTCGTAACCTTTGGTGACAACAACAAAGGCAAAACCATTGGATATGGTGTTATAAGGAGAGGAAATCTAACTATTGAGAAGGTTTCTCTTGTCGATGGACTCAAGCACAACCTCCTTTCAATTTCTCAATTTTGCGACAAAGGAATGCTTTGCAACTTCACGTCATCAAATTGCTTTATCAAAGATAGCATTTCCGGCGTCACCCTACTCACAGGGATTCGTAAGAGTAATATTTACATTATTGATCTAAATTCGGCATGTAGTATTACTAATCTCTGTTTTGTAGCTAAGAATGTGAGCGAAAATAGTTGGCTATGGCACAAGAGGTTGAGCCACTTGAACTTCAAGTATCTTGCAAAGATTGGTAGGGAAAACCTCGTTCGTGGTTTACCCAAAGTGGCTGACCATCATCCTGAGAAATGCAGTGCATGTCAACTTGGTAGCGATCCGCGTCGTCTTTCACCGGCAAGACCGCTCCTTCAACTTCAAGATGCTTACAATCGCTTCACATAGATTTGTTTGGACCCGTGACCACCGCCATTGGAGGAAATAGATATACCTTAGTGGTGGTGGATGATTATTCAAGATATACGTGGGTTGAGATGATGATTTCCAAAGATGATTGTTATGAGATTCTCACCGCACTCTTTAGACGGCTCCAAACTCAAAAAGAAGATGACATCGTTAGTGTTCGATCAGATAATGGAACAGAATTTAAGAACAACGGTGTTGCTCAGTATTGTGATGACCATGGGATTGATCACAATTTTTCCACAGCTGGTGTTCCACAACAAAATGGGGTTGTGGAAAGGAAGAATAGGGCGTTGATTGAGGCTTGGAAAGACAATGATATCTCGAAGCGAAGCTACCTCGGTATTTTTGGGTTTGAAGCAATCAATACCGCATGCTTCACTCAGAACCGCTCCTCATCAACAAAACCTATAACAAGACTCCCTATGAGCTTTGGCGAGGAAGAACCCCCAACATTGCATTCTTCAAGATCTTTGGCTGCAAATGCTTTGTCCTCTACAACGGAAGAGAAAATAGAGGTAAATTCGGAGCCAAGGCCGACGAAGGTATTTTTGTTGGGTATGCTAAACATTCTAAAGCTTTTCGTATTTTCAATAAAACTAGTTTAAAAATAGTAGAGTCTGTCCATGTTACTTTCGATGAGCATTCTCTCCTTGAGCCAAATTTGGCTCCAAATGTTCTTGATGATTTTGTTGAGCATAATGAACCAGGTGAACCTCAAACCGCACTTTGAACCTCAACCGCAAAATCCAAAGCACCCTCAACCGAAATTCCCCAAAACCGCAATTTTGAAACCGCACCTGAAGATCCCTCTCCAGATGCAACCCCAAGGGAAGATGAAGTTGAGAATTCCCCTATCCAGCTTATAGAACCTCTTCGTCAACTTACCTTTCATGACTTCGCTGAAGGATCTAACGATGTTCCAATTGAAGATCTTCAGCAAACCTCAGTCCAACCAGACTTACCCCCGGAGGTTCGTGAAGTCGGCGGTCACCCTCACTAATGTGATTGGTGATCTGTTTTCCGGTGTTCAAACAAGGAGATCAAATTATGACGAGCATACATCTCTTTTATCTCAAGTTGAACCCAAGAAGATTGATGAAGCACTCCAAGATTCCAGTTGGGTTGTTGCTATGCAAGAAGAACTCAACCAGTTTGAAAGATGCAAGGTCTGGACTTTGGTGCCTAGACCTCAGGATCAAGGAGTGATAGGAACTAAGTGGGTATTTAGGAATAAGATGGACGAGAATGGAAGCATCACTAGGAATAAAGCAAGGTTGGTTGCACAAGGATATAGGCAAGAAGAAGGAATTGATTATGATGAAACCTTTGCTCCAGTTGCAAGATTGGAAGCTATCAGAATCTTCTTAGCCTACGCCTCTTTTAAGCATTTCAAGTTATATCAAATGGACGTAAAGAGTGCATTCCTCAACGGCGAACTGCAAGAGACCGTGTATGTTGCCCAACCCCCTGGATTTGAAGACTCAAAATTTCCCAATCATGTCTACAAACTCCAAAAAGCTTTGTATGGACTTAAGCAAGCTCCAAGGGCATGGTATGAGACTCTTTCTAAATTTTTACTAGAAAAGGGATTTAAACGTGGTAAAATTGATACAACTCTTTTTATTGCCAAATATAATGAGCATACTTTACTTGTTCAAATTTATGTCGATGATATTATTTTTGGTTCTACTAATGAGTTGCTTTGTAAGCGTTTCGAAAAGCTAATGAAAAGCAAGTTTGAGATGAGCATGATGGGAGAATTAACATTCTTCCTCGGGCTTCAAATCAAGCAATGCGAAGAAGGTATTTTCCTCAGCCAAGCCAAATACACCAAGGAGTTGATAAAGAAGTTTGGATTAGAAAATGCTAAAGCATATGATACTCCTATGGCCACTGGCAATAAGCTAGATAAAGATCTCAAAGGTAAGAAAGTTGATCAGACTTTATATCGAGGTATGATCGGCTCATTACTTTACTTAACTGCTAGTAGGCCCGATATCATGTTTAGTGTCTGTGTATGTGCACGCTATCAAGCAGATCCTAGAGAAGCACATCTTATTGCAGTCAAGCGTATAATCCGCTATTTATCTGGAACCACTAACCTTGGACTTTGGTATTCCAAAGATTCGAATTTCGATCTTGTAGGTTATTCAGATGCAGATTATGCAGCTTGTACTATTGACAGGAAAAGCACTAGTGGTACTTGTCATTTCCTTGGAAATAGACTAGTTGCTTGGGCCAGCAAGAAGCAAGCTTCAGTTTCAGTGTCAACCACAGAGGCTGAGTATATTGCTGCTGGTAGTTGTTGCTGTCAAATCCTTTGGATGAAGCAGCAGTTGGTAGACTATGGAATCCATGAAGGGAATTGCCCCATCATGTGTGACAACACTTCAACAATTTCAGTCTCCAACAACCCTGTCATGCATTCCAAGACCAAGCATATTGATATCAAGTATCATTTCCTCAAAGACCATGTGGAGAAGAGGAATATCCATTTAGAGTATGTGGGGACAGACAACCAGATTGCTGATATCCTCACAAAGGCTCTTGACTCCAAGAGGTTTTCATTCCTTAGAGGAGAAATGGGTATGCTTGAACTTAAATAAATTCCATTCTTTTTATTGACTAAATTGGGTGTTAAGTATAGTTTCAAGGCCATGTTGAAACCGCGTGCACCAAACCGCAAGGATGTCCAACCGCACTGCAGCCAACCGCTTCACTCAAACCGCATGCTGCAGCTCAACCGCTTGGACCTCAACCGCATTTCAACTTGGAGTACTTTCTATCTTTACTTTTTCTTATAGTTATTTTAAAAAAAAAAAAAAAAAAAAAAAAAAAAAAAAAAGCTTCAAATTCATTTTTATTTATTTTTCAGTCCTTCTTTTTCTTTTAAAGGGTTTATTTGCAAATGTTTTCCCACGAAAATTTAAATTTTGAGAGCATTTAATGCAAAGGGAACATTAGCATTAAATGGCCTTCATGTCAGCCGTCATTGGTTGATGTGTGAAGCTGAAAGGATGATTGTTTTTACAATGATTCACTAAGTTGGTGAACCAATGTGTCCTTTCAACTGCCAAACCCTAATCTTTTTCTATATATAGAAGACACAATACACCTTTTCAAACTTTTACTGTCTTCATTCTCTCTGTCACCGTACGTTTCTGTCAGAGCTCACCAAACCCATTCTTCAAAAACTTCTTAAATTTCTAAGTCTCTCTTCATCAATGGCTCCCAAACCCATTGAAGACATGGTATGATTTCTTAAACTTTAATCCTCTTATTTTTCTGAAAACATACTTGGTTAACTTGCTCATATCCGCCATTGATGAACCTTTTAAGCTTCGAACACCATAACCTAACTTTTGTTCATATGTTCTTCATTTCTTAACCATTTTGCATGAAATTTGTTGGGTTATGTTCGGAATCTTGATTAGATTAAGAATATATGCTTTATTTCATGATCTACACATATTTTGGGTACTGATTTTGAATTTTAAACTTCTTTAGTTTAGAAACCCACTTTATGATTTCTCCATTTTCTGGGTGATTCTGAGTAAAGTAGATGTTTTTATTGTTATATTATGAATCTACTGCTCAATGTGATCATTTTGACATGTTATTTGATCATTTTGGTTAACATTTTTCAAAATCTTGTTCTTGGTGTTCTTCGTGTTCTTCATGCACTCAAGTAACTGTTCATCATGTTTTTTCAGAAAAATTCTTATGTTTTGGCTTGACCCAATTTTTAAACCTGTTTTTCCATACTTAGAAAATTTCTGAAAATTTTACTTTGTTACATGTTTAAACCGCATGCCTTTGAACCGCTTTATTCAAAACCGCATGCTATGTTTTGAAACCGCACTTATAATTGCTTAATTATTGTTTCAAAACCGCATCCCTGAACCGCATATCTTTTCACTTCTAAACCGCATGCTGAAAACCGCATATACATTTTCAAACCGCATGCTAGAAAATTACTTAAGTTTTACTAAGTATATAGGCTGGACACCATAACCTTCCTCTCTAAGCACCGCTTGCAGTGTGGGATAACCTTGGATTACAATGCCACGTACTAAGTATATACTTTTGTATTTTTCTTATTTGTTTCCTACCTGTGTTCACAGTTTCCTTGTGGTTGGAAATTTTTTTTCCTAAACCGCACTATTGCCAACCGCATGTGTGCCCCAACCGCTTGTGAACTGTGATTTTCCTAAAGTATTCTAACTTGTGTGTTTTCTTTGTAGAATACCAAGTACTTTCTACCAGGTTGGGAAATCAATGAACCTGAGTTGCGGTCCGATGCTCTTGGAAGGGATATGATTAGGAAGATGCAAGCTTCTGGAATCCTTCCCCTTTTCAACAAACAACAAACCTTTACCATCCCTCTCTTCATTGATCAATTTTATCAGACCGCAGTCAAGGGAGTGACTGAGCTTTCAGATGGAACCAAGATACCCAGCTTGGTGGGAATTGTTGAAGGGTTTAAGGTCTCAATTGATTACTTGGACATCAGAAGCACCTTCGATTTCCATGTGTCTGGTGCTCCAGTTGAAGTGTCCCAAGAGGTTCAGGATGCTACCTGCTCAACTCTTACTGGAACCCTGGCTTCTTTAACTGGCAACTACAAGAAGATAGCTAGGAAAGAGTTTGGAGAGATGATGAGTCATCTATGTTACTTAGTAGGGAAGTCTGTATGTGGGAAGACAGGAAACCACAACAACTTCACCTCTTCTCAGTGGCAGTATTGCTGTGCCATATACAATGGAATGAAGCTCCATTGGCCCAAAATCTTGATGAAAGAGCTGGCCAGCAGTATTGATGCCTACCAATTGAAGACCAAGGATGTGCATACCAGGTGGAGACCATTTGGTAGACTGCTAACCGCCATCTTTGGCAACTATCAGCACTTGGAAGATATGAAGACAACCACTCCTGATATCTGCTATCATTGGGGTGTTGAAGAATCTTTTGGGCTCAAGGCTTGCCACTCCTTCAGATTCTCCTTTGGCAATGAAGACTACAAGGCTCTGTATGATGCTGATACCTTTCAACCCAAGGAACATTATGTGGAGATGACTCCAGCGACCGCATCAAAAGCCATTGGCAAAGCTATCAAAAAGGTCTCAAGGAAAAGAAAAGCACCTGCAGAACCCCTTCTTAAGCCAACTTCAACCGCGCCAACCCAACCGCGTGGTTCAGCTGCTGCAGGCCCAAGCCAGAAAAAGCCAAGGAAAGGGAAAGAAAAGATGACCCTTCTGGATGAAGTGGTTGAAGAAGAAGAAGAAGAGGAGGATGCAACTATTCCTCCATTGATTGCCAAGGCCAAGAAGGCAAAAGAAACTCAAGCTCAGCTAGCCAAAATGACTGATGAGGAGTTAGCTGCTTTCTATGAAGCTGAAATTGAGAGGATAAAGAAGAAGCAAGCTGAGAAGGGTGCTGCCTCAGGAAAAACCAAGGATCCTATTCCCCAACCGCCACCTTCTCAACCACCCCAAACCAAACCGCTTGTCCAAACCCCACCTCAATCTCCTATCCTCTCCCATCATTCCTCACCTGCCAAAACTCTATCACCAAAACCGCTTTCTCCTCCACAACCACAAAGGGCTGCAACCGCTCAGGGGGAGAAACAAAAGAGGGTCAAACACTTAGCCCAAAAGAAGACCCCAACCAAAGGCCCCAAGCGGTTTCTTAAAAGAGTTAGAAATCAACCTACCCCTTCTCCATCTCCTTCTAAATCTTCTTCCTACTCCACTTCCCATACACCATCTCAATCTCCTTCTAAATCTCATTCTTCCTCCTATCAATCCAAATCACCAACTCCCTCACCTCAGAAAATAAACCGCTCCCCATCTATCCAAAATTCAAACCGCGCCCAATCACCACCTTACTCACATCACACCCCAGCCATCTCAATCTCCAACCTTAACCGCGACAGAACTCCTTCCCCAAACCGCAACAATACTCCTCCTCCTGCAAATTCACCACCTCAAAAATCCCCTACTCCTGACCGCCTTCCTACTCCGCCTCATCAAACCTCACCCATTCCTGAAACCGCACCCCCTCAGCCGCAAAGAACCCCTCCGGTTTCTGTCCATACCTCTCATACCAGTTCTTCATCAAATTCCAACCCCATAACTTCTGAAATTCCAACCACCAACATTCCACCCTCAACCGCACCTATCTCAACCGCACCTATCTCAACCGCACCAATCCCCTCTTTACCTATCCCAACCGCTTCTATTCCATTACCCCAAACACAAATTCCTCCCTCAACAATTTCACCTTATACAGTCCCTGCCAGCCGCCTTTTTCAAACCCTCCTTCAACCCATTTCCCAAACCGCACATCCAACACAATCTCAACCGCCTCCCTCAATTACCCAAATTCCTTCAACTCCAACCGCACCCTCAGATTACTCCCAAATTCTTTCAACCCTTAATCTTATCCAAGGCCAACTTCTCTTAAACCAAGGCCACATGATTAAGCTAACCGCTTCAAATGCCGCTCTTGAGGCCTCCAATAATTCCCTAACCGCTTCCAACCAAACCCTTCTAGCCAAAGTGGATGCTCAAGCCCTAGAATTGGCAAATCTTAAAGCCTTTTTGATTGATACCATTAAGGGGGAGAGAAGTTCCTCTATCGAGCATTGAAGCTGTTAAAACCGCAGCTACAGAGTGTTTTCAGGGCTTTAAAGAAGATCTTGCCCGAGGAGTACTTAGTGCCATGGGTGATGCTGTTTCAAAAACCCAACTTCATGAAATGCTCACAAATCTTTCCAGTGAGTTTGTCACCTCCACCAACTCTGCACTGATAGCTTTCATGAAGACCCTCCAAGAAACCCAACCGCAGCAAGCTTCAACCTCGGTAGCTCCTTCCCAAAGCTCACAGATGACTGCGAAATTTGAAAATTCTTACTGAACTGGACTCCCTTAAAGATAGAATAAATGTTGATCTCAACATAATGGGAGACAGTATCAAAGAGCAAGTAAGGAATTTTGATAATGACATTTCCTTCAGATTTGAGAACCTCAAAGCAGGCTTCAACCTCAAGCTAGACAACTCCATCAAGGAATTGAAGTCCAACCTGAATGTGACTGTTGATCTGGAACCGCTTAGAGATGCTCTCTCTACTCAAACAGTAGCCATTCAGGATGAGATCTTCACATTCTACAATTCCTTGAAGGCCTGCATTGAAGGATTCACTACTCAGATCAAGGAAAGTGTTGATGGAAACACTAGATCTGTTGATGCTGTTGGAACATTCTTCTTGATTACTAACCGCACTACGGACTGTTGAGACTACCCTTGCTAGACAGGCTGAAGACCTCAGAGCCCTCAGAAGAAATATCAGAGGTGAAAGCTCAGCCTTCAGACCTTCAGAACCGCAGTTACCTCAGCAAGAAGTCAATCAACCAAGAGAGCAAGCACGCCATCAACATCAACCGCGCCATCATCAACCGCATCATCAACCGCGTCAGCATTAGGATTTCTCATTTTGTAATTCCTTTTTCCTTTTTGCTGAACTCTTTTTGTTTTGTTGGACCACACTCCATGTAATTTTTGTCCAACTTTCTTTTGTTTTTGAAACCTTTGTATTTTGCTTCTCTACCATTGTAAGTGTAACCGCATTGGTAGTAATGAAAAATGCATCATTGGTTCCAAAACCTTGTTCATATCAAACTACTTGTTTGTAGAACAATGAAACCTCTTATGGTTTATAAACTCATTCAAATATTTTCTAACTTAAAATCACTATTTTGAATTGATGTTTAAACATTCAGTTTGAACCGCACTTTGAACTTAAACTCACAATTTCTTAAGTGCACTGAATGCATTTCTATACTTTCCACATTGTAAGTTTTCATCTTTTAGAAAGTATAGAAATCTATAGCTTAAGCTAAGTGTGTGCATTGACTTGGGACATGAATTACCATGTTAATTCTTATGGACATGTTCTTACCAAGTACAATGTTTGCTTTTGTTATAGTAGGTAATGGCATCAATCAAATAGGGGGAGATTGTTGGGTATGCATGTTTTAACCCTCCTATTTTGTATTAGATTTGATTGATACCATAACCTCTTGTCTATTTTAAGGACTTTAGGACCCTATGTAATGAAGCTTAGACTTCAATTTTTTAGCTAAGTCCATTTTATAGAATAGGTTAATCTTAGGCTTGAAGGCGCACGGTTTCATTGGAAGTAAGGTTGTAGTTCTGAAGTATTCAAAACCGCACCATGAACCGCGCAAGTGCAGTTCAAAGTCTTGAACTTACTTCTTGAACCAACCGCATGCAACCGCCATTGAACCGCACCTGTGCAGTTCATGTGCAACCGCATCCTTGCAACCTCCTGGTGTAGCAAAACCGCATGTTCCTAACCGCGTCTCACCAACCGCATCCAATGATTGGCTACTTGAAGTGAACAACTTTTTATCCGTTGGAATCCACGTCAGCAATATCAAAAGTCAACCATCATATCTTGTCACGTGATTCAATGTCAGAAAAGATGCGCAAGGATCTTGAAAAGGTGACAGGTGTCCTAACCTCATTGCTTGCGGTGGAGCGATCGGCTTTACTGCGGCAATGTACCAAAGGACAAAAGTGGTTGCTTTGTGGACCAATAGGATTGCATCAAGTCTTGTCCTTCAACGATTTGTATCCAACGGCTAGTTTCTTGATGCTTGGGTATAAATACCCCCAATCTTCACCATTTGAAGATTGCTTGAAAAATTGAGAAGTGCTTTGTGTTCATAGAAGTGAAGCTCGCCAGAAATTATTCAACCCTTTGAATCTTCATCTTCATACTTCAAGAAATATTCCTAGCCAAATCAAGCCTTAACACATTCAAGAATCATTGAGCTCTACATCTCACAGATTTAAAGAGCCTTGATCTTGTTTCTCACACACACACCTCTCTTGTCTAAACACATAGTTTATTCATTTGAGATACACTGGTTATAGTTTTGGATTTGTTCTTCATAGAAAAGATTTTATTGTACTTTGTAATCTCACAATACTTAATATAAAATCTCTCTTAGAAATCCAAGACTAACCATCTTGGTAGTGGACGTAGATCGTTTATCGATTGAACCACTCCAAATAGCGTGTTCTTACTTTCTGCATTTATATTTACTGTGCTTGCTAATTATATATCTTTGTCTCTGTTTGATCTTTATTTAGCTATCCATTATTGTGAAATAGTGTTTGGAGTTAACAAAGTCAAAACCACACGTGTTTGTAAAACTGCTCTTCCCAAAACCGCACCATCAAAACCGCATTTTACAAACCGCCTCTCTAAACCGCTTTACACTCTATTATTCCGCTGTGCATTTTACACTATCACTTGCAGTCTATTATCAACTGCAAGAGGATTTTGTAAGCAAGAGGTTCAGTCTTTAAAAGAGGGCGAAAAATTTTAAACAGCTATTCACCCCCCCCTCTAGCTGTATTTTCACCCTTGTTGCCACCTTTGGGACCAACACTTTTAAATTGTGAATAAGCAATCATTTTTCTTACTTCACAAAGCACTCAAAAGAGTGAAATTTATCTCATGCCAAGTTTTTTATCAAGGATTCAATTTTTCGCTGCAATTTGTCTTTCACTTAGTCAAGTTTTTATTCATGATATATCAATTTAATGCTCTATATTTACTCCCTAAAATGTCTTCTTATTCTCTTTCTAGATACTCTTTTAATATTATGAAGAATATGAATAGATGATAAAAGGAAAATCTTCCGAAGTAATTAGTCTAGTAAAAATTTATTTTATGAGGGATCATCTATATTCTTTTCTTTGCCATTTTATCTACTTCTCCGTCTCTACCTTTTTTATACTAAAACTTGCTTGGGGACAAGCAAGGATTTAAGTGTGGGGGAGTTTGATAAGTGGTTTTTATATAGTCTTTTATAGTATAATAATTATGTTATTTACCTTTAAATCTTTATAAATTGAGTATAATTTAGCCTCTTTTATATTATATCCAAGATTTTACGCTTGTTTGGTATTTTTATGTTTTACAGGTCTTAGGTATATTTTATGAAAGAATAAGGGGTTTAAAGCAAAGCCATGGAAATAGGAAGGGTCAAAAATGAAAATCAGCTTAAAGCAGCAGCTGCTCGGCCGAGCAACCCCCTTGACTCGGTCGAGCATAAGAAGGAATAAAATCAAAGCTACTGGAAATCTGCTGCTCGGTCGAGCAGATCCATTGACTCAGCCGAGCACCCTCATGTTCAGCCAAAAGGTGCCTTTTACAACAGTTGTGACCAGTAAAAAAAGCTCTGCTCGGCCGAGCAGATTCCTTGACTCGGCCGAGCACCTCCCATATCAGCCAACAGGTGCCTTTTTGCAAGAGATGTGTCCCTAGCATAGAATGCCTATATAAAGGCTATTTGTACTCAGTTTAGGACATCCGAAAAATGATCAAAAATACATTCAGAGAGGATCAGATTATACTTAGAATATATAGCAAAAATACTCTAAGCAATTTATACACGATATTCAAAATGTATCAATGATTCGTGACAAGTCCTTGTGTACTCTTGAAGATTGTGAATGCAATAGAAGATTATTCTAGCCATTGTTTCTCTTTTATTATGAATAAGTATCTCTTCCCTTATCTCTATTTCTTTGCTTACTTCTTTTATTATTTCTATGGTTTGAGTAATCCTCCATTTCTCGGAGTTGAAAACTCAATGATTTATATTCATGCTTCTCTTACATGTCATTTCAATTCTCTTCTTAAGTGCTCTTAATGCTTGCAATTAGGAAGACGTCCTTAGTTGGAGTGCGTCTGGGGAGAAACGCGTTTCTCCATCGCGTATGGAGAAACGGGGCTTATTATGTCGCGCGACGTAAGTAGCCAGTTTCTGGATATCCTTTACAAAGCTTCTGGATATCCAGAAGCTTTGAAATGGATAGCCAGAAGCTTTGTAAAGGATATCCAGAAACCAAGTATTTTTTCTGGATATCCTTTACAAAGCTTCTGGATATCCAGAAGCTTTGAAATGGATATCCAGAAGCTTTGTAAAGGATATCCAGAAAAAATATTTGGTTTCTGGATATCCTTTTCAAAGCTTCTGGCTATCCTTTCCAAAGCTTCTGGATATCCAGAAGCTGATGAAGTGATATCCAGTTTTTGTGGCTAGGTATGTCGCACGACATAACAAGCCCCGTTTCTCCATAAGCGACGGAGAAACGCGTTTCTCCCCAGATTTTGTGCCTTAGTTGTATAACCTTAGTTGATCAAGTGAAAAACATTGATTAGCGGAACTCTAAGAATTGATCTAGGTCAATAAATCACAGAAAGTAATTTAAAGACCTAGGGATGATCCTTTAATGGAGAATACGTGAGAATAATTAGTCTTAATGGATTTTGATTTATACGGTACCCTCGAAAGGTGAGTCGGATTTCCCGCGTGACGAACGGGATTACACTAAGCCGGACCCTCGAGAAAAAGACCGGTAAGTTTTAAAATACATGTGTTAGTTAGCATAACTTAGCGTATCATCCTTGAACTTGGCACTTTCATCTTAAAACAATTTCTTCATATTATTCTTGAATTGCCTGCAAATATAAAGACGTTCATATTTGTAGAACCCCAGTTAATCGAGAGAAGTACCTAGCGGAGAATCTTGGTTAGCAAATTTGAATGACCAAAAAAAAAAAATTTCTATTAAAAATGAATGACCAAAAAAAAAAAATTTCAAATTTGCTCTTGATCATTCAAAAGCAAATTTGAAAGAGTCATTTTGGGACAGGGAATAATATTTTTGAAGAATGATATATCTTCTCTTTGATTCCCGTGCATCCCATTAGTGTGTACTTTGTTGTAGGACGGAGGGAGTATACAATATTTATTAAAAATTAAATTTTTATTGATTGATGCTGCAGAACTGTATAAGTGCAATTGCAACACCAGGGAAGTAGCTACACTAGGGCAAGGGGGGGTCAATTGACCCCTTCCAGGTTTAGATTGCCGGACAGAGAAATTCCAGCAATTCCTTTTGTTTATGTGTTACTTGGATATCATTGACTTCATTACAAGTTTTTTTCAACACTAAACAATTGGCAATTATGCGCAAGTATCACAAACTCATGAGGGATTCTTGAGTAGATATAAGTTAGTAGAAATAATAGCTCAAAAATATACCATCGTTAGTTAATTGCGATATAAAGAACCTCACAGTTTGGGGTGTGTTAAGGAAAATGTCCATTGCCCCCAACAAGACCAGAAGCCAAAGTCACCACCTCAAGTCCAGCAGCAGAAGCATCATTCATTATGTTCAAGACCTCTTTTTCAGCTAGTGTCTTCGCATACGTGTATTCCTAAATAAACTCACAATGTCAAGTTATACATTTGAGATTGGTTTTATTTATTTATTATTATTTTTATTTTTATTTTTTTTGGTAATTCATGATGTGCGGAAGCAGCATCTTGCATTTAAATGGAAGGGAACGCTTGCTACATTAAGCCATGTAGGCGGCCCTTCCCTGGACCCCACGCATAGTGGGTGCTCTTGTCACATACGGTTGCTATATTTAAGATAACATTATGTGAAGAAGATTACCTTCAAACCCTCATTGATGTAAGCACATGAGAAATTTCGAGAGGTCCAACATGACTCGTCCATGGTCTGCTTATAACCTGTACCATCATCTTTTAGTGGAGATGCTGCTGAAACAGAAGCTGTATAGATGAGGCGTTTCACGGTTCTTGATTTGATGCAAGACATTGCTATGCTCTATGTTGCAGTAACTGTGGCTTCAATTGTATTTTTGTACTTAAAAAAAAAAGAAGCACTAGTATGTGCAACACTTTCATATATATTTAGAAAATTCTGACATTGAAAAATTGTACTCCCTCTGTCCCAATTGGATGACCTATTTTGTCCCAAAATGAATGACCTTTTGAAACTTTTCCTTCAAAAAACTGTCCCTATTACAAATATTTTTCAATGTTCATTTTATTTTTGCAAAACTAAAAGTTTGAAAGTGAAGGGCAAGAATGTTTATGATTTTTTTATATTAAGAATCAACCTTTTTAAAATGACCCTTATATCCAAAATGATCATTCATTTTGGGACGGGGGGAGTATACGAGTATACGATATTTACGACATGAGAATGTGATTTAAGAGGAAAACCTCATAGCCTTCCTGGTGGATCCACGGGGTTGCAACATGGAAACAAATATGACAGCCTCTTCGATTGCTCTCTCCTCTGGCTTATAAATGTCAGCTTCAAACAACTCAAGTCTTGTGTCTGCCCAGGGAAAGCTCTTTAGGAGGCCTACCTTAGAATTTTCATCTGCAATCAAATCATTTTCAGTATCATCTCATCATGTCCCACTGTGTGTGTGTGTGTGTGTGTGTGTGAGAGAGAGAGAGAGAGAGAGAGCATACTCAGGTTACGTACGGGCGTGGACAGTATATCCCTTCTCTAAGAGTTGCTTGACAAGAGCAGAGCCAATGTAACCTGCACTTCCAGTAACGCAAACCTTGCAGCTAGTCTTATCCATCACACATTAAAAATGAGTAAGCTCCTAATACTTTCTTTCTTTCTCATCCAGAAACACCAATTCTTGCAATGATCAATGACCAACTTGTAGGTTGGAAGGAACACCTGTATATAAACAAGCAATATTATAGGTAACCGTCATTGTTAATTAGTTTATATGTAACCCTGCATTACTTAGTCCAACCTGGATTAATAAGTTAATTAATCATTTGGTGGGTTGGACCACAGATAAATAACAATGACTTAGTAATCTTACTAAGTATAGTAACTGATTCAAAAATGAGGAAGGCGGCGCCTTCCATTTTTGTGCCAAACAAAAGTAATAGCCAGCATGTTGGTTGCCAAGACAAGAAAGAGTCAAAGCCATCTGTGTTTTATAATCATAAACAGAGGCGGCAGAAGATACGTGGAGAGGAAAAAACCCAACGGAAAGATAAACATGAAGTAAATAATATACACTGTATATCATAAACAGAGGCGGTAATATAAATGGCAGGGGCGGAGCCAGGAATTTCGGGTCGGACAAGTAAAAAATGGGTCGGATCCATGAAATACAATGTATTTTAGTTAAAAATGTAAAGAATTAAGAAATGGGAAAAGCCTAACTAATTAATTAAGATTGAAAAAATGTGAGGAAATTAGGAGAAAGAGAACAACAAAACTGTTAAGAAAAAGAAATGGACAGAGAGAAAGAGAGAATAGCAAAGATGGAGGACAAATAAAATTAATTGAAAATGTAGGTAGCAGGGCTCGAACACGGATTTGAAAGGAAACACCAAAGGCTTTAACTTCACCCCTTCTACCACTGAACCACACCACTCACTGGTGTTAATCTTGAAGTTAATTATATATATACATATATAAAAAAAAAATATGGGGGGGGGCAAAAAAAAAATTTTTCCACTGCATTTCCGCCGCCGGGGGGGGCGAGTGCCCCCCCATGCCCCCCCTGGCTCCGCCCCTGATAAATGGATATCATCGTCATCACCGTACCAAAAGAAATTGCATTTCATTACCTTGAGATTAGCTCCAACTACACTACTATAATCATAATGGGTTTTTTCTTTCGCTATGGTAGTAGGTAAGCAACGCCATTATATATGAAAGCTAAAAAAGGAAAAAAAAAAAAAAAGATCGAGAAAAACGAATAAAAATGCAGGCGAACAACATGATAATTTAACTATAACTAAAACATTTCCATAAAATAGACTACTTAACTAAGGTCACGGATTCGAACCTTGGCGAACAGCCTCTTGGCAATTGGTTCCCTCTCCCAACCCCCGCTTGGCGCACCGGGTTTGCCCTTTGCCCTTTACCTGCAGACTAGCATGCAAGGTTTGGATACTGATCCAGGTGTATCCAATCAACAATATTGAAGATATTCCTGAATTGCAATATAAACTTCCATGGTCTGCAACTAAGGAACAGAGCTGTGTAGTCCAAGTAGCAGCTTGTTGTGTGGAATCAAACAAGTCCAAATACGTAACATGTAAATTGTATTTTGGAACCACAAGTTATTGTCCCTTTCTTCGTGCAACTCGTACACTTTTCTTATCAAAGGGGGAATCTGGGATATATACATCTCAGTAGTACAAATATAAAAAATTATGTAATCTTATGTGGAACAAAGATAAACCAGCAGGAAGTTTGTGATAACTTCTTAAAGTGCAAATTTATATAGCATTATCTTGCAAAATCAAAGCAAAACAGGCAGTATACTACCTCCGTCCCACTATTCTTGCCACTTTTGGTCAACTTGATTACATTTTGATCAATAGTTTAAATATAACATAATGATCCTAATGAAAATTTAAAAATTGTTATTGTCATTACAGTAACTAATTTTTAGGATAATTAATTTTTATTTAAATTATTGGTCAAAGTGTACTCAAGTTGACTAGAAGTAGCAAGAATAGTGGTACAGAGGGAGTATATGATAGCTTCTTAGGGCACCAACAAAGCCAGAATCTAACTCTTACTTCACTTGTAATTGTTGAATATGTACTTGTGGATCATCAAGGGTGTGAGATTCTTCCTATCTACAAATCATACAGTTACAGGACAGGCAAACTGAT
The DNA here is from genome assembly GCA_022495995.1 of Adenophora triphylla var. japonica. Classification (NCBI taxonomy): domain Eukaryota; kingdom Viridiplantae; phylum Streptophyta; class Magnoliopsida; order Asterales; family Campanulaceae; genus Adenophora; species Adenophora triphylla. The sequence continues at coordinate 122,613 of JAFEMH010004829.1, read as the reverse complement.
CCTTACAACTCAGATTTTCTGCATAATAAAAGATTTTAGCATAAACAACGAAATAAATCCTTAAGTTAACATAAAAAAATAATTGACTCGCAAATGAATAAGCATTCGCTTTCCTGAGAATCACAAATAATCTGACCCTTGCAACTTTGGTTCAATAACAAGAAGCTACCCAAAAATGAAAAACAGAGTTGAAACCTACAACATTTTCTGCAGATGAGCGCAATAGACTTAAAATGACCCGGGGACTTTAAGCTCCTGTAAATTTATCAACAAAATTGTTGACATGATGAAGTAAATACTCCTACCTGGAAACAACTGCAGTTACATGCCACCCAAATTCCTAGCAACATTGACACAATCATCTATGATCATCTTGGTATCACACTTGTACACAAAATCTTTCTCCTGAAGCTTTATAGAACCCCACTCGATTTCCCTCTTATGGCCTTCCAGGTACCTGCAAAATAATATTTCCAAGCATGTCGGAATTTTACTCCAGTTCCAAGTTGAGATTGAAATTCAGCAAATTATCGTCAAATTCTTACTCTTGCTTCACGCTGAATTCAGGATAATTCTTGGATAGTAGCTAGCAATATCTGCAGTTGGAATATATGAGTTAGCACATAAGAATCTGCCCTTGATTGAAGGTGTCTCCATACAAAATATATGAGCACGACAAACATCTTCAACTTGTACAATTGGAAGTTTCCCATTCAATTCTTCTAAAAACTTCAATGAGTTAAATGCAATTTCATCATTAGTTACTTGCGCGATTAAGATCCGGACTGTTTGGGGAATGTAAGAAAGATGAGTATTTCCTCCCACAAGCCCACAACCCAAAGTTACGACCTCCAATCCAAACATTACAATGAGTTAAATGCAATTTCATCATCAGTGATTTATGCAATAAAGACCATGACTGTTTTGGGAATGTAAGAAAAATTAATCACTATTTTCCCGTCCTAACTCAAACATTACAAAACCAATGAGAGAAATTAAGATTTCAGTCGAATAATCAGACACCGATCACATAACATAAACGAGATCACCAATTAAATGATGCAAACAACTGACAATGGATCAGAATCGATAGGGTTGTGTGTGTGAGTGTGCAGTTTAAATTCATGCATAGTGGAAGTACTTACTCGGTCAATAGCATTGGGTTCGAGACCATAGTTGAAGGAAATCATAAGCAGTTGCCACCATAATTCTCACAAGCTTGTCTGTATTTCTATTCATTTTCTAGATGAATAATTTCTTTTAGCTGAAGAATTGGTTTGGCTGAAGATAACATGGAGCTGGAGAAGTCAGAGGATTAGTTGAGGGGTTAAAACTTAAAAATCCCATTTTAAGCATTTTTATTCTTATTTGGCAGGATTTTACTGCACACCTTGTGTTTGATAGATTTCCATGTCTAATTAGTAATTATAAAGAATAAAATGCACAGAGTAACTCATGTTACTAAATAGTAAATACAAGCATACTGAAAGCTTCAATTTAGTCGAACAAACCTACATCAAAAGGATTGAAGATCAGGTTACAGCAGGAAAAAAGTTGAGAAAGTGAATACAGAATTTGATTATTGCAGACTACCCGTCTTCCTTGCACACTTGATACAATCATCTAAGATCATCTCCCAATCATATTTGTACGTAAATCCCTTCTCCTGTAGCTTTGTAGATATCAAGTCAATCTCTCTTTTCTGGTCATCCAGATACCTGAAATGAAAATGGAAGATAATGGACTCATTTTGAGACATGAAACAGTCTGAGTATGCAAGAAAAGCTATTGCCATTACTAGTTCCAACCACCAATAGCTTTCACCTCTCCCAGGCATACTCAGCCTATGTTCCTCAGACTCTTCAAATATGTTGACATACCCGTCCGACACGTATCGTGTCCGACACGACACCTCGACTCCTGCTTTTTAGTCGGATACGACAAGAAAAATTTGAAAGGAAAATAAGGAGTGAGTTGACTTCATCTATAAAGATTTTACAAATTTTATTGTTGTTTTACTTAATTATACATTATATCTTTGCAAAAAAATGAGTGAGTAGACTTCATTTATAAGTAAAGTATATATATTGACTCAATATATTTTGTTATTAACGTATCCCCGTACCCATATCCAAATTTAGGACAGTGTCCCCATGTCCAATTCTCTTCAGGAAGACACTCGGATCCGTACCCCGTACCTGAGTCCAGGTAACATAGGACTCAACTCATTTTTATGGAGCTTCCCCAATCCAGATCAAAAGAAAAGAACGGAATGAGCCTATCCATAGTTGCAATTGGGATTTGGAACCTCTAAACTTAGAAGTTCCTGCCATTCTATAACCCCCAATACTTTCAAATTTGTTGGAGGCGGATCTGGGGGGGGGGGGTGTCTGTGTGCAATCAAACCACACAGAGTCCATTTTCGGTCGTCGTATCACCTCATTAAGGGATGTTTGTCTTTTGACACCCACTCTCCCACCGACAGGGGTCAATTTGGGTCGTTTGGCAATCAGACAGCTGGGTAGTCCGACTATATGAAACCCAAATCCGGGAGGAGTGTATTTTTGTGTGTTGTATGGGGGGGGGGGGGGGATTGTGTGTATTGTGAAAAAGGTGAGAACGTCGGTTTCTTACTTGTCCTTGAAATGAAATTCAGGATATTTCCTCTGAAAGTATTTAGTGATTTCAGCAGTTGCGATATAAGAGCTAGCACACAAGTATCTTCCTTTCATTGAATCTGCCTCCATACTAAATATACGTGCTTCACAAACATCTTCAATATGTACCATCGGAACTTTCCCGAGCAATTCTTCCATAGACTTAAAACAATAATATATCTCAGCATTATCAAGAATCTGTGATATGAACATCAGCACAGCCAAGGGCATAGATGGTAAAAGAGTATCTCCTCCTACAAGACCGCAAGCTAAAGTTACCACCTCCAATCCACTAGCATCACCATTGATTTTCAAGATTTCTTTCTCGGCAACTGTCTTGTGTAGTCCTAAGGGTAAAATGGTCAACAAGTTAACTCAATATTACGTGCATTCAAGGCCTCATTTAGAAGAAAATATTGAATTTAGAAGACATTAACAAAATAAGAACGAGAAATACAAACATATGTCATCTTTCAGTAGAAAAATGCAGAATAAACGTGAATTGGGAGTAGAGAATATACATGACGAAGTATTGAAATTACCGTTGAGGACTCATTGATGTACACTGACAGAGCAATCAAGTGGGATCCAACATGTTTCATCAATGAACTCCTTGTAGCCAGTCATGTCATCCTTCAATGGCGAAACAGCCTTCACAGCGGCAGTAAAAATTAGCCGTTTCACAGTTCCCAACTTGCTGCAGGACATGGCAATACTCTTGGCAGCAGCAACTGTCGATTCGATCATATCTTTTTGCTATATTTATCAACAAATTAAAACGGATTAATTTGATAAATCTCAACGAGAATATGTTAATGTTCTTGAAACTTTTGAACCAACAGAAGATTAAAGGATTGTGTACATACATCGTTGCCTTCAGACTGCTTCATGGGATTTGCAACATGAAAAACAAACTTACGACCTTCAATTGCTCGCTCAAACTCCTCGGGTTTGTAAATGTCAGCTTCAAATAAATGAAGTCGAGCATCTGCACTGGGAAAGCTTTTTAAGAGCTCTACCTTGTTGGAATCGCCTGCAAAACATACCCACAAATCTATCTCAAAAATAATCCTCTTTGAAAAAATTTAAAATACACGATCAGATTATGTTAAGTCACGGAATCGCCTTGCTACTTCGATCTACTAAATATTGCTCCCTCTATCCCTAATTATTACTTTAAACTAAACCCATCAATGAGCGGAATCAACATTTAAACAAAATGCCAACATACAAAATTATGCACAAAGAAATTATGCAATGCGATGCATGAAAATGTATGCGATTGTGACGGGTGTTACACCCTCTCATCCCGACAAAAAATTTGTCCTCGAATTTACTTACCGAATCCCGTAAATAATAGAGGGTACTTTTCCCGCATTTCACTTTCCATTTCCAAGTAGCTTCTTCGATTCCATGGTTCCTCCACACCACTTTTACTAGGGGAATAGTCTTTGATCTCAAAAAATGCTCATGCTCTTTAGTGTCAACAATCCTCATAGGTTGCTCTATATATGAAAGATCAGTCTCAAGTTCTATAGGCTCTTGTTGTAGCACATGAGACGTGTCGTGAACGTATTTCCTTAACATCGAAACATGAAATACATCATAGATACTTGTCATAACCGGTGGTAAAGCAAGTCGGTAAGCCACATTCCCCACTTTCTGCAATACCTCGAATGGCCCAATATATCTTGGACTCAGTTTACCTTTCTTTCCAAACCTTTTGAGTCCCGTTCGTGGAGAAACCTTCAAAAAGACGTGATCCCCTAAATGAAACTCAAGGTCACGTCTTCTGTTGTCGGCATAGCTTTTCTGTCGACTCTGTGCCGTTTTTAATCTCTCTCTAATCAACTTTACCTTCCCAGTAGATTCATGTACCATATCAGGACCCCAAAGCTTCGCCTCACCAACTTCATCCCAACAAATCAGAGATCGACATTTCCTCCCATAAAGTGACTCATAAGGAGTCATCTCGATGCTAGACTAATAACTATTGTTGTATGCGAATTCAGCTAACGGAAGATGTATATCCCATGTGGTAGTAAAGTCTATGGAACACGCCCTTGACATATCCTCAAGTATCTGAATAGTTCTCTCTGATTGGCCATCTGTCTAAGGGTGAAATGCAGTGCTAAAACTCAACTTCGTACCCAAGGCATTCTGTAACGCTCGCCAAAATCTCGATGTAAATCGAGGGTCCCTGTCAATCACAATACTAACTAGTACCCCATGCAATCTTACAATTTCCCGAATATATAATTCAGCAAATTTCTCCATCGAGTAACTCATAAACGGGTAGAAAGTGCGGAGATTTGGTTAACGTATCAATAATTACCCATACTGCATCATGACTTCGTCGACTACGAGGTAACCCTGTAACAGAATCCATCGCTATATTTTCCCACTTCCATTCGGGTATCTCCAATGGTTGCAACAACCCTGCAGGCCTTTGATGTTCCACCTTCACATGTTGGCATGTTAAACACTTTGAGACATATGCCGCAATTTCTCTTTTCATGTTGTTCCACCAGAAATGCTTTTTCAAATCTCGGTACATCTTGGTACTCCCCGGATGAATGGTATACTTTGCTTTATGGCCTTCATTAAGAACTGTTTGCTTAAGTCCATCAATCGATGGTACACAAATCCTGCCTCTAAATGTTAAAATACCATCACTGTTTATTGAGAAATCCCCTGTATTTTCATCCTTCAAACCATCCATCAATTTCTTCAACTCGGGATCCTTCGGTTGAGCTTCTTTGATTTGTTGAAATAAGACGGGTATAGCTTGAACATTCGTAAATATTACTCCATGTCTCAATTCAAGAGGACTTCAATCTCGAATATCTTCTAACATTTTCCACCCTCGGACCATCAAGCAAGACGTATAAGCTTTTCGACTTATCGCATCCGCTACCACATTAGCTTTCCCGGGATGATATGAAATAGTGTAATCATAGTCTTTCAAATGTTCCATCCATCGACGTTCTGTTGTTTAATTCCTTCTGAGAGAATAAGTATTTCAAACTCTTATGATCGGTGAATACTTCAAACTTAGCACCATAAAGGTAATGCTTCCACTTATGAATGGCAAAAATGATAGCAGGCAACTCCAGGTCGTGTGTTTGGATAATTCTATTCACAAGGTGTCAACATTCGAGAAGCATAAGCTATCACTTTCCCATTCTGCATCAAAACACATCCCAATCCCTCTTTCGAAGCATCACTATATATAATGAAATTGTCTTGTCCATTTGGCAACGCGAGAATAGGAGTTGTGGTCAGTCTCTTCTTCAATTTCTCAAAGCTTGATTCACACTTGTCATTCCACACAAATGGAGTATGCTTCTGAGTAAGCTTAGTCAATGGAGTTGCTATCTTCGAAAATCCTTCAATAAATCTTTAGTAATAACCTGCCAATCCCAAGAAGCTACGTATCTCTGTCACTGTTTCAGGTCGTTTCCAATTCACAATGGCTTCAATTTTTGATGGGTCCACTGAAATCCCTGCGCTTGACACTACATGACCCAAAAATGATACTTCTTCGAGCCAAAATGCACACTTGCTAAATTTTGCAAATACTTGATTTTCCCGAAGTACTGTAAGCACCGTTCGCAAATGTTGTTCATGTTCTTTCCGGCTTCTAGAATACACTAAAATATCATCAATGAACACCACCACAAAACAATCTAGATATGGCTTGAAACCCCGATTCATTAAATTCATACTGCACGAGCATTTGTCAACCCGAAAGGCATAACAAGAAATTCATAATGTCCATACCATGTTCTGAAAGCCGTTTTCAAAATATCCTCGGCACGAATCTTTAATTGATGATACCCGCTTCTCAAATCTAGTTTAGAAAACACAACCGATCCCTGAAGTTGATCAAATAAATCATCAATGTGTGGCAACAGTTATTTATCCTTTACTGTTACCTGATTCAATGTCGATAGTCAATGCATAGTCGAAGTGTCCCATCTTTCTTCTTTACAAACAACACTGTGCACCCATGGAGATACACTCGGCATCATGAATCCACGATCTAGTAACTCCTGCAACTGAATCTTCAATTCCTTGAGTTCTGCATGTGCCATCCTATAAGGTGCCTTAGGTATTGGCGAAGTACCCGGCAATAACTCAATACAAAATTCAATTTCTCGATCTGGTGGCATGCATAGTTGCGAAAGGCTAGCGCCTCTCTCGCCCGCGCCGTTTTGGCGCCTTTATCGATCTGGTGGCATGCATAGTTGCGAAAGGCTAGCGCCTCTCTCGCCCGCGCCGTTTTGGCACCTTTAGAGGTCGACCGCCTTTTGGCCTTTGGTTTTATGGCGGGTTGCTATGTGCCTTTTAGGCCCGGTGAGGCGTTTCTTGGTTATGGTGAGAGGCGTGAGGAATCCGCCTTTGTCAAAAGACATAATAGGCGTATGTGTAATGTTAAACTAGGTCATTTTGTAATTTTAGTTTCAATAATTTAACTTACCCAATGCGTTGTTTTGGGATAATACGGAGTAAAGATAGCTTGTGGCGTACACGAGAAAGAAAGATATCCATAATTTCTCTCGAGCGATCAAAAGAAAATAAGTGTGATAAATAACAAATCAGAACAACGACGACAAAGGAGTAGGATAAAACATTACAAATAGCTTGCTTTATTCAAATTTTTAAAGGGAGGTTTGCAAATTTTAATATGTTTACTAACTTAATTTGTTTTTTCGCTTTACTTTGGGTCTCCTTTGTCATTTAAAGTTTTAACTATATCTTATGTTCATCTCTAGGTATTTCACGCTTTTAAACGACTACTTGTTTACTGATTTGAATATAAAATGTGTTTTTTTTTCTTAGAATTCTCACTTTTGGTTGCTTTAGTTGTGTTAAGTTGCTATTACATGTGAAATTGTAACTTTTATTTAATGCAAAATTCTTGCTCTTAACATGTTTAAGATTTGTTTAATATATTTTACATATATATTATTTTACTATTCCTTTGTTCTATTTTACCGCCTTTCGGCCGCCTTTCAACCGCCTCGCCATTCGCCTTTTCTAGGAACTTCTCGCCCGCCTCTCGCCTTACGCCTTTAACAACTATGGTGGCATATCATAATCAGTCGAGAACACATCAGAAAACTCTTTCACAACTGGTACATCTTCTAACTTGGGAATCTGTTTACTTTTATCCATCACACAAGCTAGATATCCGGTACAACCTTGGGACAACAACTTACGAGCTTTCAACGCGGAAATAATATGGACGCCTCCCATAATCTTTTCACCCTCAAAAGTAAACTCAGGTAGCCCTGGAATAGAGAAAGTAACCACCTTACTACGACAGTTAACTGATGCATGATATGCACACAACCAATCAATGCCAAGAATAACATCAAAGTCACGTATAGGCAACACTACCAAATCAGTTTATAAAATGTGAACACCAATATGTATGTCACATGCACGATATATATTTGTAGCAACCATGCATTCTCCCATAGGAGTAGATACATCTAGCACATGAGATAATGACTGAGATGGAACATGCAAATGATGTGCAAAATGAGATGCAGCATATGAATGAGATGAGCCTCGGTCGATAAGCACTCGAGCTCTTGCGCTAGAAATAAGTAAAGTACCTCCAATCACAGTGGTAGACTCCGACACACCTTTCTAATCTAGAGCAAACACTCTACCCTGAACTCTAGGTCGACCCTCATGATCTCTCTTCGCCCCAACTGTTGGTTGTGAGTTACTTGAAGGCTGACTTCCTCGATTTCTTGGACAATCTTTTCTAAAGTGTCCACTGTGTCACGACAAAGTAAACATTTCCCTTGCTTCATCCAACAACGATCCTCCGTCTGTCCACCCCTCAAACAGAAACCACAAACAAATCCAATGTTCGTTGATGCTTGAGCTGAACTAACATTACTTTGACTGCTTGACTGTTTTCCAAACCGACATTCTTTCTTGTTGCTGCCATTTCCCGTACCTTGCCTTGATCCTTGACTCCGTGATACTTGTTGGCTACCACTTGTATTTCCTTGCTTCATGCGATGCTCCTCTATATCTTGCTCAATCTGGTAAGCTTTATTAACGGCTGCTTGGTAACTTGGAAACTCCAAAGGTAACAACTGCCTTCGGAATTCAGTTCTTAACCCTAACACGAACCTATATACTCCTCGTTAGGCACCAGATGAGTGCAGTACCTTGCCAATTCTGTAAACTTGGCCGAGTATTGTGCTATATTTTTACTCTCTTGCTCAAGATTTAAGAACTCCACTTCTTTTCTGTCCTGCATCACCGTTGGTATAAACTGGTTTCTGAATTGCCTTAAGAAATTCTCCCAAGTATGTGGCACTCTTTCACGATCCCAACTTTCTTTCAACACTCCCCACCAATATGAAGCTGACTATCCATAAAACTTTTATGATAAAAGGGTCAATATTTATTCTCTGAAAAGGTAGTAAATTAATCCTAGTAAGCCTATAATTCCAAATGGTTTATTGCTTGGGTTTCTCATAGGTGTTCTTTGCCTTTTTATGAAGTTTTTATAAGCGAGATAGATCTATCCTTATTGAACATATTCAAATTTTTACATCAATAAATCTGTATGAAACCTAATTTGTACGTATCTCTTAACGTTTATATATATTTCTTTATTTTGAAAAAATGAAAGTGTATCTATCGCACAATGTTCAAAACTATTAAAAACAAGGGTGATTAAAAGAGAAGCTAAAGCAAAATATGAGAGGGAGGGGATTAGAAATACATCAGATTATTGTTAATGGTTATCATAGTCTCAATTAACATAAGTTCATTTGAATAATTTGAATTGATATATTTTATTTTATTTTTTGAAGGATGAAATATTTAGAATTGATAAATGGAGAAAGTATTTTTCTTTGATAATTTTTATTTTTTTAAAGCAAAAGATGGGAGGAGGGGTTGGCAAAATGAGGATGGGGAGGAGGTAACACAGTAGGAAAAATGTGGATGGCGATTAAAAATAGGAAAAAGAAAAAAAAAAGCAAAAGAAAAAAAAGACGACTTCGTTGTGTAACAGGAATGGAAATTGGTCTTAGGCGTGCAAGTATGGGAGGAGGTAACGGGCGGGCACAAAACGCAACTCTCATTCTCTCTCTGACACACATCACATATTCTCTCCCTCACATTCAAATCAGTTACTCTCTCTCTCCCACATGCACACACAAAAACACACACAAACAAACTCGCACTCCTACTTGAAATAGAGATTCAAAATTCAAATTCATTCCGAGAGAAGAAAAGATGTCGAGGCTCATCGCGAAGAAATTTAGCAACAGTTTGTGGATGGTGGCGTAGCGATTGATGAGCAACGTCATGCGCGATTGAGGACGCGTGTTCAAGCTCATTCAGCCAGAGCTATCGACGATGAAACAACTGCAATTCCGGCGGTCTGGACCGAAATCGGTGGAGGAGGAAGTCTCGGTGGTGATGTCGTTCGTGAATTGAACTTCGGCGGGATGAACAGTGGAAGAAGGACTGATGCTCCTACGTTTGCTACGATTTTCAACAGGTTCATGATGAACAACAAGAGTGGCGATGGCGATGACGGTGATAAGGACATCAATGGAATAGGTGACGGCGAGATTAATAAGGTTGCTCGGGGGGAGAACAAAACTGAGCAAGTATTGGCGCTATTTCCAGCGAGAATAAGCAAGCTCCGGCTGAGGTAGAGTATGAGAGCAGTTTTGGCAGCGTTGGAGAGGATGATGATAAGATCTGTACCGGAGGAGGCGAGAATCCGGAGAAGGTCAAAAAAACAGTGAATGAGACTCAAGCTGAGATCGAGAATGAGGAAGCTCCAACCGGAGATCGTGCCGGCGAGAATAATGATGCTCCGGAGGAAGTCAAAACGGTGAAGAAGGAGACTCAAGCTGAGATCGAGAACGAGGTAGCTACGACCGGAGATCGTGCCGAAGAGATTAAGGATGCTCCGGAGGAAATCAAAACAGTGAAGGAGACTCAAGCTGAGATCGAGAACGCTCCGACTAGAGATCGTACCGGCGAGGCTCCGACCGGAGAGAATGATGAGAATAAGAATCGTTCCGGCAAGGCTCCGCCAGCTGGAGAGAAGGCCGAAAAATAAGGCAAGGAGAGCAACAGATTCTGGAAATCAGGTTTTGGAATCAATGTCAAAAGGTTTAGAAACATCTTAGTGTGCCTATGGATGAGGCCGAGGGAACTATTCCTCAACTTTAAAGCCGTCATTGACTTCATAGACACCGTTTTCTCCATGGTTAGGCGGTGGAAGAGAATACGTGAAGATGGAATTTGGCAGTATGTCTAAGGACATGCTCTCATATCCATGCAGAGCCATCTCGTCCTCCTCACCCAAACCAAATTCTAATTCCCAGCAGAATATTCGATTGATTAGAGCATTGAATCTCAGCTCCAAGAACTGGTGACCAAAGGAATGGTTGATTCAAATCGTTTGAAAAACCTCACCATAGCTTCAATTCTTTTCAAACGATTTGAATCAACCATTCCTTTGGTCACCAGTTCTTGGAGCTGAGATTCAATGCTAATCAATCGAATATCCTGCTGGGAATTAGAATTTGTGTTTGGGTGAGAAGGAGGACGAGATGGCTCTGGATGGATATGAGAGCATGTCCTTAGACATACTGCCAAATTCCATCTTCACGTATTCTCTTCCACCGCCTAACCATGGAGAAAACGGTGTCTATGAAGTCGATGACGGCTTTAAAGTTGAGGAATAGTTCCCTCGTCCTCATCCATAGGCACACTAAGATGTTTCTAAACCTTTTGACATTGATTCCAAAACCTGATTTCCAGAATCTGTTGCTCTCCTTGCCTTATTTTTCGGCCTTCTTCTCTCCAGCTGGCGGAGCCTCGCCGGAACGATCCTTATTCTCATCATTCTCTCCCGTCGGAGCCTCGCCGGCACGATCTCTAATCGGAGCTTCCTCGTTCTCGGTCTCAGCTTGAGTCTCCTTCACTGTTTTGATTTCCTCCGGAGCATCCTTAATCTTGCTGGCACGATCTCCAGTCGTAGCTTCCTCGTTCTCGATCTCAGCTTGAGTCTCCTTCTCCACTGTTTTGACTTCCTCCAGAGCATCATTATTCTCGCCGGCACGATCTCCGGTCGGAGCTTCCTCATTCTCGATCTTAGCTTGAGTCTCCTTCACTGTTTTTTTGACCTCCTCCAGATTCTCGCCTCCTCCAGTAAAGATTTTATCATCATCCTCTCCAACGCTGCCAAAACTGTTCTCATATTCTACCTCAGTCGAAGCTTGCTTATTCTCGCCGAAAATAGCACCAATACTTGTCTCAGTTTTGTTCTCCCCCAGAGCAACCTTATTAATCTCGTCGTCACCTATTCCATTGACGTCCTACTTATCACCGTCATCGCCGTCGCCGCTCTTGTTGTTCATCATGAACCTGTTGAAAATCGTAGCAAACGTAGGAGCAGCGGTCCTTCTTTCACCGTTCATCCCGCCGAAGTTCAATTCACGAACGGCATCACCACCGAGACTTCCTCCTCCACCGATTCCGGTCCAGACCGCCGGAATTGCAGTTGTTTCATCGTCGATAGCTCGGTAGAATTGAGCTTGAACATGCGTCCTTGAATTGCGTTAGATGATTGCTCATCAATTGCTTTTGCCGCCACCATCCACAAAGTGCTGCTAAATTTCTTCGCGATGAACCTCGACATCTTTTCTTCTCTCCGAATGAATTTGAATTTTGAATCTCTATTTCAAGGAGTGCGAGTTTGTTTGTGTGTGTTTTTGTGTGTGTGTGAGAGAGAGAGTAACTGATTTGAATGTGAGGGAGAAAATATGTGATGTGTGTCAGAGAGAGAGAATGAGAGTTGCCTTTTGTGCCCGCCCGTTACCTCCTCCCAAACCTTGTCCGCCTAAGACCAATTTCCATTCCTGTTACACAACGACGTCGTTTTATTTTTCTTTTGCTTTTTTTTTTCTTTTTCCTATTTTTAATCGCCATCCACATTTTTCCTACTGTGTTACCTCCACTACATCCTCATTTTGCCAACCCCTCCTCCCATCTTTTGTTTAAAAAAAATAAAAACTATCAAAGAAAAATACTTTCTCCATTTATCAATTCTAAATATTTCATCCTTCAAAAAATAAAATAAAATATATCAATTCAAATTATTCAAATGAACTTATGTTAATTGAGACTATGATAACCATTAACAATAATCGGATGTATTTCTAATCCCCTCCCTCTCATATTTTGGTTTAGCCTCTCTTTTAATCACCCTTTTTTTAATAGTTTGAACATTGTGCGATAGATACACTTTCATTTTTTCAAAATAAAAAATATATACAAACGTTAAGAGATACGTACAAATTAGGTTTCATAAAGATTTATTGATGTAAAAATTTGAATATGTTATATAAGGATAGATCTAACTCGCTTATAAAAACTTCATAAAAAGGCAAAGAACACCTATGAGAAACCCAAGCAATAAACCATTTGGAATTATAGGCTTACTAGGATTAATTTACTACCTTTTCAGAGAATAAATATTGACCCTTTTCCGCTACTTTTCAAGTTTAAAAATAGCAAACCGCACCTTGTCCTCTTCTCTGCACTCCAATGATGTGAATTTTCTCTATTGATTTGATCCATCTCTCAGCCTTTGTTGAGTCAGGTTCCCCATCATAACCACGAGGCTTCTTCTTTAAAAACCGTTCCAGCCCATGATGATTTTGCACAATCCCTTGACCATGTTGTTGTCCACCTTCTGGTTGCCTCTGTCCTTGCATAGCCTGTCTATTCATTTCCATCATTGATTGCATAAATCCCTGGAACATGTGCATAAAATTTTGGTTCGGATCTGGTGTTGGCATATCCCTATTTTCCCCAACTCTGTCCGCATCACCTGATCCTCTTTCCTCCTCTTTCCTTTCCTGACGATTCTCCATCATACTTAAAACCTACACACAACACTCGACGTTAATACTTTAATTACAAAACTACCCACCTAAGCCAAGGATCCTTTCCAGGCTATTCTACCCTATGCTCTGATACCAACTATCACGCCCCGACCCGAGGTCCGATATGGTACCTCATCCGACGCACATGACACAACAATAATAACACAAACATGCACATGCAACCTGTATGCAACAACATGACATATACTAATTACACTGCCTCGGCTATACAAAAGCCGAAAACTATACCAATATCAACCAACAACACCTCAACAAGCTTTTAGCTCGGAGCCAACAATACACATGTAAATGATAAAACCACTAGATTTATATACACATGACTATACTAAAGTCCATGGTCTATATACAAGTACGGTATCACAAACCGGCACCAAAACAACCAACATAAGTACAAGTCCCAAATATTCTACCCAAAAGAGAACAGTATTTATATAACACTGTACAACCACGGCCTCGCCAAAACAAAATACTAAACACTATAAACAACGAGCCCAACAAAAGAAGAACTACCTTCGACTCCTCACCAAAGCACAACTCAATGTCGTGCGTCCCCGGCTTCACAGCGATCTAAGAAAAACAAAATAAAGGAAGGGGTGAATCGAAACCTAGTAAGTTACTACATACAACAATATGGCATGCTAGTATGCAATATACAATCATAATTTCATATAAATATTAAATGGCTATCAACACATTAACAAGTTATCAAATGCCACATAATTAGCAGTAAAGTAAACACATTAAAAACGATACGTGATCGAGGTTCTCCCTCCGATCGTCTTTACCGGCCTTATCTCTCCGCTTCTAGGACACGTGTTATAAATATAGCATCCACATGCGATTAGTGTCGCATCTATAATTGTGAACCGGATATTCGTATTCACGCCACGTGACGTCCTGGTCCCTACCCAGGAACAAATCACGGGAACTAGCTTGCCAAAGTTACGCATTGCTATAACAATGGGGCTATAAACCCCAACCGCGGCCAAACGGAGGGGAAAGGCCACAGATGTATTGGCCCACAATTATTACTTAGCACCAGCACTCGCGATAATTGTGCACCAATACACCTCCAAAACACATACGACACCTGGACTCAAATGCAATGCACAAGTAGAAATTTACTCGTCATAAACTAGGTCCTAAAGTAGTGGACCTAACCATAATTCCCATGAACAATTTCCTAATTTTGTTCAAACAATCATATAAACGCTATTTGCGACTTTAATAACACCGAATCATACAAAATGTCCACTTATGATTGTTACTAGTCAAAAATAATCCCAAACAATTAAAGATCACAAAATATCAATTTTAGGCTAATTTAGCATAATAGGTATCTCCATGCATACTAGTAATAATTTTAATAATACTACTACTTCCGTCCCAAAATAATTATCTAAATAGCATAAAATTAATCACATAATTAAATTTTCAACTATTATGCTTTTATAGCCTAGAAAAATAGAGATAGTAACTTACTAATTGACGAAATTTCACCGATTATACTTTTTAATTTTGCAGTCAAAATGTTCCTCTACGCGAACTCTACACTTCTACAAAGTCGGATCGCCAAAATTAAGTTTGAATCAACAATGATGATCACTATTTGGACAAGAAACCCTATTTGCTCTAACCTGAAACGGAGGGCGTCATTGTTGATTTGTTTGAGTGTTTTGTGCGTGTGAATACTAAGGGTTCAAAGGAAAATCTCCATATATATTAGTTAAATTTTCACAAAGACCCCTCCAAATTAAACTTTGACACTTACACCCTCCAAGGATGAACTTATTACAATTAAACCCTTATAAATCTAGCTTCAATAACTACATGTTCTACAAATCTGGTGGTGGTCCACCCCCTCCTGCTTATTAGATCAATACAGTATTTGTTTCCGTTTGGTTGGTTGCTTTGGGGATCGATTATGAACTACAGTATTATGATCATATGAACTTTAGGTGTTTGCTTTTGGATTGGGTTGGGGACATAATATTGAAAGTTGTTGTTTCATTGATCTCGATGATGATGATTATTGGACTAATTTTCTTCTTTTTTTTCTTTCCAGTTGAATAAAGGAATATGAATTTGTAATGAGTTGATGATGATGCCTTTTACTTGCAAGTGATCTATGCTTGCTAGCTTGGGATGCTCACCACTACTGTTCATTCATGCTCGCTTAAACTTTGTTTGTTGCTCACCTACTTATGCCAACAATCTGTTTGATGAAATGCTTACAAGGAGTATCTAGAAGTTTTTGAATTTGCTTTTCACTGTTTAACTTCAAATTGAAATACTATTTTTTGAACATTTATTTAGCAACAAAAGTAATAGAAAAATTATTTTGCAGCAGTAAATGAGCCATAATGATGCTTTGAATAATGTAAACTAAAACTACAAGCAAATGTGCGGATGCTAAAAGATGGAGGTATGCATACCTGCAGAATCAGAGCTCCATTCCGAACATCGAGTTGATTTGAAACTTGGTCTAGAGCAATTTAAACCAGCCCAAACAACCTAAAATTCATAAACGAAAATATAAGAACGATAAAAAAACATGATGCTCGAGAGAATTTATGTATCACACATTTCGTTCATAAGGGGGGGGGGGGGATACAAAAAAACAGTTAATTCTTTTATTACACACAATCAAGAATCAAAAACTAAAGAAATGTGACGTACTTTATCAAACTGGATCAACTGACGCACTATCTTTGTCACAGCTAAAGAGGGTATGGCAAATCCAACACCTGCAAATCAAAATCAAAATCAAAACACAAAAATATATAGACAATAAAAAAAATCGATGCACACATACAACAATCAAATCAGAAGGAAATTGAGATTGTACCGGAGAGGAGAAACCCTAGAGGACAAGGGATCGATGTTCCGGAGAGGAGAAACCCTAAAGGACAAGGGATCGATGGTTGAGAGTATTGACTTCACGAGAGAGAGAGAAAGGGTTTGTATTAAGACGCGATTGGATGCTTATATTTGGAGGATATTGACAAAGCGACCATGGAAAGAAAGGGAGAGAGAGGGGGTGCGGCATCAACCATGTGAGAAGAGAGAGAACGGCGGCCACCATGGAAGAAGAGAAAGAGGGGGCGGCCGGATGAGTAGAGATTGTAGCGTAGGGTGGGATTTTTGGGGGATGTGACGCTAGAGAGAGGAGTATGGAGAGGTCTAGAAAAATAGTGGAATTTAAAAGGGCAGCTTATTTGATAAGCTATACGGGTTAGGTTAGAATAACGTATCTAGTCCATATTCAGTCTAGGTGAGAGTTTGAGCGGGAAAAGGGTTGCTCTTATTTACTTGAGACTTTATATAGTTATAGATGAGATTAATTTAAGGAGGGCCCATTTGACAAATCAAAAAGACACATTAGGATACAGAATGTTATAACAGAGCCAATAAAGAAGAAATCAATAACACTAATTTCACACACACGAACACAAAAATATACGTGGTTCACCAACTTGGTTACGTCCACGGGCAGAGGGAAAATATTATTATCACTTGAAAATCACATATTACAAATCTATAATCTATTGCACGAATTTTGATCACAAAATTCACAACTGTGCAAACCCTAGATCTAGAGAAAAAACAGATGAACGAGAATATCTAGAATCTATATATATATAAAGGTTGAAGTGCATAGAGCACTTCAACAAGCTCATTTTCCCTCCAAAATATGGATGGTTCTAGAATATTTTTTGATTTAAATCAACTAATCAAGAAAACAATTAATTGTCTTTAAATTAACCTATTATCCTATTCTCTCCCTTAATAATTAAATACAAATGAAACATTACTTTTTTTTTATCTTACTTTTAGCCACTATACCTAAACTCCTTTTTTCAAAAATTCATAAATATCATTGTTTTGCAAACTTTTAATTTTGCAAGTAAAAAATGAAATATGAAAAAATAATAGTAAAAATACATTTAATGAATTGATATTTTTGAAATGTGGGTAATAGTAATAATTGATTTTTTTAAAGACTTATGCATAACAATGATATTTAAATGAAGAGTGTTTTTAAAACGGAAATAGTTATTGATTATATTTAGAAATCTGTAATATTATTAAATTAATGCGATGATATATTTTTGTTGAAAATTTGTTTTCAAAATTATATTCTCTTAAATTCTCCTTTGTTTTTATTAAAACCTTTTCCTTTTTCTTCATTAATTTCTTCGAACGAAGTGATTTTTTTAGCTAATAGTAAAAAATAGGCTTGAAATCTTATTTAGCCACTTTTGAGTTTATTGTTGATATTTTTTTTTGTTCATTAAACTTCCAAAAAATAATAAAATAAAAAACTGAGATTTTAAATTTTATTGAACCATCTTCTTAAAGAGTGATATATAATTAAGTTTCAATGAGTGTTATTTAGATGAACTTTCATAAATTAAAAAAAATGGTAAATACAAAGTATAAGAAAGGATTTTCAAATTTTGGCGTAATTAATTTGCATTGAAATTTTAAATTTATTCTTTTTTTGGGTTATAAATTTTATATTTATTGCTAAAACAATAAATATGGTGTCATAACTATTTCAAAATAGTTTTCTAAATAAATCTATTTTATATGGGTTTTTCTAAATAAAAACTGCAAGAATTTAAAAATAGAAAACTATTATATAATATTGGTTAGAAAATACGAAGTATGACTTTATAAGATTATATCAAAAAAAAAATTTTAAAGACGCAAATTAATGAAAAAAATAGAGTTGTTGATAATATTAATTACTTAGAAATGAGATAATTATTTTTATTTAATTACAGTCATGCAAATCAAATGAGATAGTTATATTAACTATATGGTTTAGTTAATGTCATTTATCAAAGTTTTTTTGTCGTGCGTTTAACGCACGGGTGTTAAACTAGTTAGTGATAACCTGTCACACTAGGAATTAAATCTGATTGCTAATTAAATTAGGTGAAAGGAAGTATTTATCCTTCAATTTAATTAACCTAATTCTAATATGGAATAAAGTACCAAAATCCTTAAGAATAAGGATTCCAAAATGTCGGCTAAACAAAGCAAAAAAAAGCCTAGGCCCATGCGCTTGATTCAGGCCCATTCGGCCCAACTCCTTCCTGGCAGCCACTTGCAGCTTGCGCCAGAATTGCTGCATCTTCACGGGTCTTGTGGCGAGCACCTAGAGCAGCAGCCACATTGCCGGCCAAGCTGCTTCCTTTTTGGCCCTTGAACTTCTTTACTTTCTCGGTTTTAACTATTTATTTCGAGTCAGGAATTATTTATTTGTTAATTTAATCCACTAAAAAATTATCCGTTTCTTATTTCAAAGTCATTAAACCAATAAATCTCCACCTTGACTTTGAATCTCCAAATCAAATAATCGAAACTCCTCCTCCGCCTCAGATGTGTTACGCCGAACACCCAAAAACAAAAATTTGTCCTCCGGCCAGTCAAATTGTGTACACCCAAATTTTGCCTCAACTAGCAAACAAACGTGTCTTTTAGACACCCAAAATTGTATCCCCTGGACACCAAAACTGTGCTTCGCCGAGCACATATTAGTCTTCAAGACACCCAAATGTGTCACTGCAGCAGACACTCAAAATTGTCCCAACCGACAATTGGGCAAATTCAGTCGACATCGGATCTTGCCAACCCAAACAAATGAAGTGACATGGGGAAAATGTTTTCCGAAAAATATTTTCCCCACTTTTCTAAGTAAAATGACTTACGGATTTCTCCTCCTAAAACATTTTCCGGAAAATTTTAACGACCTCACTCACACACCCAACCCCCCACCGCACCCACCCACCCCAACCCCGGTTTCAAAAAAAACACTAACCTTCATCTAAATATTGGTCAATATCTGGCATCACATCACTGTATTTATCAAGATCCCAAGCAATTTTCCAAACCAGCATTCGCCCTAATCTAATAGCTAATTTGGCTAACTCTATCACAATGTTTTTGTGGGAATTCTTTGACCGAAAGATTAATTCTCGAATCAACAAAGCTCAACTAAACTGAATACCAATCCATCCCTCCAAACTGACATCTGAAATAAACCATACTCATTTGAAGCTGATTCCAAACATAGATTAGGATAAACAGATATGGCGGACAGTAAATAGAAATCAGTATCCAAGCAGCGCAAGATGGCACCATCAGAGTAAGCTTCGCAGCCTTTCTCAAATTTTTTTACTCGTATGAAAATTGTTTTTTAACAACTCCCCCACCCCGCCCCTAACTCCCATCCCACTCCCCTACCAACCCCACCACTACCCTACCCAGCCCAATCACCCTACCCTTCCCCACCCCACACTATCTTCCCCCCCCCTCCCCGATCCAGATTGTGTTTACACCGAAAAACAATTTTCTTAAATTTATCGAATACATGAAAATGTTTTCCGGTTTTTTTTTCCTTACATTTACCAAACAACCGAAAACATGTTTATATCATTTTCCAGAAAACATTTTCGGGGAAATTATTTTCCGAAAAACATTTCCCCCCAAACAAATGGAGCCTTAGAAGCAGAAAAGCTCGCAAAGCATGTACCTCTGAAGCGAGCAGCCCCGCACGACCAGCACAGTGCCTAAAGGATGGCTTCATTGTACGAAACTTTTAAGAAGAGTGAAGTCTGTAGCCCGATGAGTGAGAACATGACCGATCTTGATCGATAAGGGACCTCGGGACTGCAATTCGGGCCCATAAACAGGAGGGATGCTAGTCCACTTTGAGATCATATTATCCAATTCCTCATCGGTAATTGTGTTATTATTAATACAACCAGATTGGGTGGAAGAAACCTCCCCTCGAGAGCTCGACCCCTCAATTCCTGAAAGGTATGCCTTCTTGGTGACCACGGCCGTCTCTACGTCCTCCCCATCCGGCTGTATCCTTTTCCTCCCGGCTGCCTCAGGGGTAACTTGAGATTGGCCACCTGATTCAACATGGTTACTTTGCTGACCAGCCAATCCTGATTCCGCTGATTCTGTGACATTTATGAGGGGCAAAGGGTGAGGGGCAGCCGAGCTTGACGAGGTCCGAGAAGCCGCCTCTGCTTGTTTCTTTTTCTGAATCTGAGCAAGCCAGAGCCTCCACATCATGCTAATGCTGGCATCACTTTCAACATTGATTCTCGCATCAGTAGCCATCCTCGGAGCTTCTTCACTCATATCATATCTGCATAAATTATAAAATAATTCGAGATGAGATGACAATCTAGATCAAACAAGCAACTAATGACTAATGAGAGCAGAATTGAAAGATGTAAAACACCCCAGCTTTGGACGACTCGAGCATAGACAGAGGGTAAACTCATCACCAAATTTAAACGAACATTACGAACTGCATTCATAAATATAATAACAGTGAATTCATAAATTGCATGCTGACATAAACAACCTTATACATTGAATGATAATCTGGCTTGGCAATGACTTATAGAATTGAGACTCGATTATTAGCAAAGACAGTTTTTATACTTGAGTTGTAGAAAGCTTTGTTATTTTATAGTAAAATCTCTTAAACTAGAAAAAGAAAACTAATCTTTTATGATTTTTGATTAAAACTACTCCCTCCGTCCCAAAAATTAAAACGATCATACATTTTGGGACGGAGGAGTATTTTTGGATAGTTAAAGCTTGAGCCTTGACAAAATACTTGCTCAAATGATAATGTACAATTTCTTTGAGCCATTGCTCTTGGGTCATCTTCCTACATCTAGCAAGCCATTTATACATCCCTCAACAAAAAACAGAAATTAATCCGAAGAAACTATACACACGCACAAAATCAAACCCAGAGCAATGAACCCTAACTACCAAATTGGAATAAAACTCCAAAGGAAAAAAGAAAAGAAAAGATTATTACCTCCCAAATGCAAATGCTTCTGAACTTTGGTGTGCGTTTGTGTGTGACTGACCGGAGAGAGCTTGGAACCCTAACTTTAACTTGCTCTTGCAACAGGAGAGAGAGAGAGAAAGAGAGAGAGAGAGAGCTAGGAGGCAAGTGTTTTTTTTTTTTTTTTTTTTTGCTTTTTTCCCAAAATGCAATAACTTTGTGTCTAGCAAAGGACAAGGAGGTGGAGTTATAGCTAGAGCTGTCAATACGGGCTGGCGGGGCGAGGCGGGCCCAACCCGCTAAAACCCGCCACTAAACGGGGCGGACCAAATTTCTGGCGGGCTGGAAATATGTCAACCCAACCCACCTTGGGTTGGTGGGCCAGGCGGGCCAATGCGGACCAGATTCAAATGGCAACAACAACAACCAATTGAAGAACAGCAAGAACAGAACTTTTTCAATGGCAATAAGATCAGTATGTTCTCAATTCCACAACAGTTTCAGGGGTTATTGGGTGGCAGTGATCAGAATATGTTCTCAATTCTACAGCTGTTTCAGGGATTATGTGCATCATTTGTTATTTACTAGTTACTACTAGAGCTCTATCCTACATGCTTATATACTGGGGAAAATTTTCCACCACACTAAACAACAAAATAATGTGGTCCAAACCCAAATAAATCTTTAAGAAATTATGGGGAAAAAAAACAAAGAACAGATCTTGGGCTGCAAAAATAAAGTTTGCAGAAACTAATAACCCAATAAAATCCAAATATAAGGGTACAAACACAAACAGTGATTGATTCAGAATAAGGCTACAGCAGGTCAATTCATATTGTAAAAATTAGTAAGAACAAAAAGGCTTCAAATAATTGAATCATGGATTTCCAATTTCAGAACCCAGAACTAGATTTGTACAATGAAGAAGAAAGATGAACATTTTTAGCAACAATTTACCTCCATAAACGACATCATCGGCATGGAAGTCCTCAGCTTTGCTCTTGATATTGAACCATTTCTTGACCAATGCCTTGGGCCATGAAAGCTACACCCATTAAAAACGAAAGGGTCAGCAATTTCTTGAGATTCAAACAGCAGTTAGAGCGAGATCGAGAGCGACGGTGAGAGCGAGAGCGAGAGCGACGGCGAGGGAGGGCGATGGCGATGGCGAGAGCGAGGGCGAGGGAGGGTAACGGCGTTTGAAGTTTGCCGGAACTGAGTGAAGTGAAAGAGGGATTAGAAAAGAACTTAGGGGCCGTTTGGTTCGGTGGAAAAAAAGTGAAGGAATGGAATGGTCAATGGAATTGAATTCCTTAAGGAATTGGAATGGAAAAAAATTGGTCAAACCCCTCCGTTTGGTTGGCACGAAATGGAATGGAATTGTCATTCAATTCCTTGGCAAATCATGTTTGGTTTGAAAATTCAAATTATAGGAATGGAATGAAAGCATATAAAATGTCCATTTTACCCTTTTTAAAAAAATTAATGAGTAAAAAAAAAATTTTTTTTTGGGAGAAAAGTGGGGTGGGGTAGGCAGGGGTATGAGAAATGAGAAAAAAATATTTTAGGGGGTAGGGCAGGGCTGGATGGTGGGGGGTGGTTATGCAACTAAAAATAACTTGAATACCAACTAGCAAGATTAAGCTTGCTTAGGCATAGCCATATTAGATCATACTAGTGGGGGGAGGGGGGTTGGGGGGTGGGGGTATGCAACTAAAAATAACTTGAATACCAACTAGCAAGATTAAGCCAGCTTAGGCATAGCCATATTAGATCATACTGGTGGGGGGGGGGGGGGCATGCAACTAAAAATAACTTGAATACCAACTAGCAAGCCATGTAAGCCAACCTATGCCTATTCCAAACACCAGAGAAGCCAAACAACATCAAACTGCAGCAAACCAACACCAAAACTGAAGCCTTGGCATTCATAAACCAAGTTTGGTTGGCACGAAATGGAATGGAATTGTCATTCAATTCCTTGGCAAATCATGTTTGGTTTGAAAATTCAAATTATAGGAATGGAATGAAAGCATATAAAATGTCCATTTTACCCTTCTTTTAAAAAATTTAATGAGTAAAAAAAAAAATTTTTTTTTTGGAGGGGAGTGGGGTGGGGTAGGCAGGGGTATGAGAAATGAGAAAAAATTATTTTTTTAGGGGGTGGGGGTGGGGGGGTGGGGGGGTATGCAACTAAAAATAACTTGAATACCAACTAGCAAGATTAAGCCAGCTTAGGCATAGCCATATTTCCTGCCAATTCGACCATATAAATTATAAAGAAACATCAGTTTGATTTGTATACCCAAATTGAAGAAGAAAAAGATTGGACAAATACATTAAAAAAACAAAGCTTCATACATACAGAGACATATATACAAAAAGAAAAATACACATATACACACAGGTTTATCAAAATTTGCATTTGAAATTAATTGGGCATGTCCCAGGTCCGAAGAGGGATTAGAAAAAAGGATAGAAAAATTAGGGCAGATTGAAGAACAAAGAGGGATTAGAAAAAAGGATAGAAAAATGGGCCTATTAAGAAATGTGAAACTCATATTAACCCGGGTGAATCAGATCCTGTTCTAGAAACAAAACCTAACTACAACAAACAACATTCAATTCAGAGAGAGATGATATAGGAGAGACGAGAGACGAGAGAGGAGACAGGAGAGGAGAGGAGAGGAGAGGAGAGGAGAGGAGAGAGGAGCTTACCGGCGGCGATGGCGGAGAGCGGCGACGGAGAACGATCGAAGAATCGTGGGTTTTGTGATTTGGATTTGAGAAATGTATATCACTGTGATTTGTGAATATGAAAGAGTTGGGGGCATAATAGTAATTTCATATTAATTCCAAAGGAATGAATAGGATGGAATTTATCATTCCTTCCAATTATGATGGGAGTGAGGAATTTCTAAGTTGGAAGGAATTAGTCATTCCATAGGAATGAAATTTTTAAAAAATCTTGAACCAAACGGAGCAAAGGAATTGATCAAATGGAATTTGGCATCCCATTTCCTCACTTTCCTGCGAACCAAACGGGCCCTTAGAAAACCCTAGAATAGCAATGACGAGGTAAGAAAAAATTCAAAAAATGAAAATTTACGTCGTCGTTTTGACGAGTGGGCATTGGAAAAAAAAGGGGTTGGCCCGCCCCGCCCCGCTCCAACCCGCCAGCCCGAATTGACTCACTTTTATTTGGGTTGATAATTTTAAGACTTTTCTATTGTGTGTCCATGAGCACATGATAAAGATTAAAGATTCTCTTGTAATGTGTGTCAAATTAATACTTGACACACGTTACAAGAGAATCATTTAAAGATTCTCTTGTAATGTGTGTCAAGTATTAATTTGACACACATTACAAGAAAATCTTTAAAAGATTTATTCAAAGATTCTCTTGTAATGTGTGTCAAGTATTAATTTGACACACATTACAAGAGAATCTTTAATCCTTATCATGTGTCCATGGGCACACAATAGAAAAGTCCATAATTTTAAAGCCCAACTCACCCTAGTGCATGGCGGGACGAGTTGGCCCAACCGGCTAACCCAAATTGACGGCTCAAGCTCTAGTAATAGCTACAATCCACACGTGTCTATCACCACATTCAGTTTCCTTCTTATTTCATTCTTAACTAGTGTAACTCCCGTGCGATGCACGGACAGCTATTAAAACATATTGACGAAAATTCATACAAATATAACAGGAAATATATAAATGTTTATGTACATTGTAAAACACTTTTTTTTAAAACTATATTATTAGTACAAATATCATATTGAAGGTCACTAAAATAAATATAAATTTAAGGCATAGGTAGTTTGTATGAAGCGCGTTTTATACGTAAATTTCCGTTCTATTCAATAATAATCACAATTTACATTCATTTTTCAATGCTATGGAATTGAACGCATATTTTTTTATGTAAAACATATGTATTGTTTATTGAACGTTATATGTGCGTAATTTGCCCACATTATCACTTAGTTTCGCCAACGATTGGGAAAGCGTAATCAATCTAGTTATAAGTCTCCAAATCTTTCTCTTCAACTGCAATTCAGAATTCTTGACTCTAGTCATTCTCCAAACAAACAAATTACATGAAATGGAATTTTCATGTATCATCAATTTTGATTTTTGAGAAGTTATTTTGTTCTCGAGCCGTATTCAACTTCTAATTCCCCGTTTGATTTTTACATATTTCTTTAATGTTACTGTTATATAATCATGTTTTTTTTATATCGCACTTAATTAAATTTAACATTAGGAAAAATTATGTCACTATCACATAAATAAATGCTCCCTTCGTCTCATTTTGAACTTCCTTTCTTTTTAATAAAAGGTGTCCCATTTTAAATTGAAAAAAGTTACAATGAAAAAATTTTAATATTTTTTTATTAAATGGTCTTATAAGTCATACTCACAACAACTATTCACTAATTACTTTGTACCCAACTTTTTATACTTTATAATAAAATCATTCATCTCTTTAATATCCTAACCAATTATTTAACGTTTAAAATAGGACAAAAGTTGAAGAAAAAATTATTAATATTTCTATTATGTAATGCTATTTTTCCCCTTTATTTTCTTATAAATGTAGAGATTAATAATATGACATAGAAAAATAAGAAAATACAATAAACTATAAACAAATAAATAAATAATAATATACAAATATTATCAATATTTAAAATTTATTCTAAAAAAAGATGAATACTACGCGGGTTCGGGTTAAGTGGGACGGTTCGAGCTAATCCCAAATCCACCCCAATCCCACCCGATTTAAAAGAAAATATTTCCAAACTCTATCATTAGAAGCGGATCAATGCGGGTTTAGGAGGGATTCAAAAATTTTATCAACCCATTTTTTACTTACAAAATTCTTTAAATATATCAATATCAAGTTAAAGCACATACTAACACAGTTTTCCTAGAATTGGGCCAAAAAAAGTAATTTGATTTCGCTACTTCACAAATTTTAGTTACTTGAGACGAAAAATATAATTTTCTATTATAGTTAAAGCATATAATAATGCAATTTTTTGGCAAAAAAAGTAGTATTATTATTTGGTGATTTATTTTGAGTTGAACGTAATATTCATTTTTGAAATGACGGAAATAATTTTTTTATGTAATGACATTTTTTAAAGTTGACTTGAGACGGAAAATATAATTTTCCCTTCTAGTTTTATTTTTTTTCGTTTTCATTATGAAGAATTATTTTTTATTTTGCAACTAATTACATTTAACATTAGGGTAAATTATTTCACTATCAAATAAATAAATGCTCCCTTCGTCCCATTTTAAACTTCCTATTTTTTTAATAAAAAGTGTCCCATTTTAAATTTAAAAAAATTACAATGAAAAAATTAGAAAATTTCAATATTAAATGGTCTTATAAGTCATATTCACAACAACTATTCACTAATTACTTTGTAGCCAATTTTTTATACTTTATAATAAAATCATTCATCTCTTTAATATCCGAACCCATTTTTTAAGGTTTAAAATAGGACAAAAGTTGAAGAAAAAATTATTCATAAATATTATATATAAAAAAGGCACAAATAAATGAAACCAAGATTAATAATCCATCAAAGTTTGATAAAATAAAAATTAAAACACAAATAGTTCTAATAATTATATTTGTAGCCAATAATAAGATTTTTAATTTTACTAATATACTTCAACTACTCTTTAAATTAAAAAATGTTACATCAAATAGCTTCAACATTTTATTAGCATTAATCTAAAGTTCTTTATTAATAACCCATCACTTTTTAAAAGAGATCAATAGGAATTGTTTCTCAAAAAAAAAAAAAAAAAAAACTAAAACTGAGTGAGAAGAACTTAATATAAAATGTTTTGTAAAAAAACAAACTCAATGAAAATTCATAATAATATATTTTTCATTATTTCTAAAGTACTTTTAAGGAAAAAAATTGTCCTTCAATTTAAAAATGAATATTTCTTTCATCCCATAATTAATACTACTTTCTATACCCAAAATAATACTACTTAAGCTAAAGAAAAAAAAAATAAACTATTTTCGTCCGAATGAATATTTTATAAAATATTACTTAATTGGTTTAAAAAATTAATGTCATATTTTGAAACAAAGGCACTAACATTAAAACATTTCAAAAATGAATATTACTTTCGCTTCAAAATGAATAACCCAAAAATAAAACTACATTTTTTATCCAAAAAAATGAGCATTATTCCCTTCATCCCAATTAATATTTTAAAAACTAATACTACTTCATTCGCCTCTGCAATTAATGTTTGTAATGTTAGTACATTCGTCTCAAAATATGACATTAATTTTTTAGGCGAATAAAGTAGTATTATTTTTTAAAATTTTCATTGAGCCAAAGGAAGCAATGTTAATTTTTCTTGGACATATAAAAAAATGCGACTTTTTAAGGAAAAAAAATTACTTCAATTCAAAAAATGAATATTATGTTCGTCCCATAATTAATACTACTTTCTATATCCAAAAAAAAAAAAAAATTCTTCATTTGCCTCTACGAATTTACTTGTCTCAAAAATTAATATTTATTTTCGGACACGAAGACACGAACATTATAAACATTAATATTTACAAAATTATATTACTTCGGGTAAAAAAATAAATTACTATATTCGTCCCTAGAAATATTTTATAAAATATTAGTTAATTTGTTTAAAAAATTAATGTCAAATTGTGAAACGAAGGAAGTAACATTACAAATATTAATTTTTTAGGCGAATGAAGCAGTACTAATATTCATATTAGTAAAATTATGATCATTATTATCATCATTTATAATAAAAAATATACTTCACACTTAATTAATTTTCACAAAAAAAGATATTGAAAAATTAAAAAGAAAAATAAAGAAAGAATAATTAAGAAATTTATAATTGAAAAAGAGTGTTTTTTTTTGTGTCCAAATTAAATGAAATTAGTCTCTAATTAAAGAGGAAAAAAATTATGAATTTTGGTGTAAAATTTTTTCAAAATTTTTTTATTTTTTTATAAAATAATTGAGGTCGAAAAAAGGGGATGAAAATTAAAAAGTCTGAAATAAAAGCAACCAGTCAGAGACTGCCACGTGGCGAAATTTAAAAAAAAAAAAAAAAAAAACTTAACGCGTACACGCGCCGTTGCTGGCGCGTGTAACGCACGCGCCAATGCAAGCGTCACACGCGTCTTCTGAGGCTTGTTAATTTCAATTTTGCCATTGTGTGAAATTACTAAACTACCCTTGGTTTGAGCGGGAACCTAGACAATCCTCCTTTTATATATAGATAGATTTTATTGGCATACTAGTACATGTCGTGTCCAAGGACACGGGTGTTTTTTTGTTTTTTTTTTTTTAATTTAAAAAAAAATTTAAGGAAAAAATGAAAAAGGGACAAATGTATGAGGGCAAAATGAGAAAAAACTCATTTTGAACTATTCATTCAACTGTTCACCCATTCTCTCATTTATACTATAGATTTAATTTAAGCAATACATTATCTATTTTGTTTATGTTAAAAAATATCCATACTACTTAAAACTTCATCAATTTTCTTTCCCGAAAATGTTTAGTTTATTTTTTATTTCTAAGTTTTATTGAGATATTTTAATTAAATATACCTATTTTAGTTGTTTTAAAATACTGGTAAAATTTTCTCCCTCCATTCTATAGCACAAAATCTTGGGGTAGAACATGTTCTATGCTCGCATTAGCATAAAACGTGTTTAATTATTGGCGGGTACCCTTAATTGGCAAATCTTGGTGTGCCTGCCAAGTAAATATTAGTTGTATAATTAAGATAGGATTTGTATAGATATGGAAGGTGATAGGATTTGTATAGATATGGTAGGTGTATCACATGTATGATTGATTTGATTTACCGTGATCTTAGGGATTGTGATGAGAAGAGATCTCGTAGAATAGGGCTCACCCATGTATATAAGGAGAATCAGACTATCAATAAAACTCAACGTATTTGTTCATGGTATCAGAGCAATTACGATACAAACCCTAAAATTATAATGGTCGAAAACAATGAGAAAGCTGTGGGCAGTTCGGGGAAGGATGCGGCGATGGTATCTCCGTACTACCTTCATCCGTCTGACAACCCGGGCATGATAATCTCTCATATCCAGTTGAAGGGTATGAACTATGATGAATGGGCACGATCCATGCGGAACGCGCTCAGGGCTAAGCGAAAGCTTGGTTTTGTGGACGGAACGGTGACTCAACCAAGTGAATATGCACCCGAAATTGATGATTGGTGGATGGTAAATTCCATGGTTGTTGCATGGATATTCAACACAGTAGAACCAAGCTTACGTTCTACTGTGACATATGCGGATACGGTGAAGGAATTATGGGACGATCTCAGAGAAAGATTTTATGTAGGAAATGGGCCAAGAATCCAACAGCTGAAATCGGACATTGCCAACTGCAAGCATGCCGGACACACAGTGGTTTCATACTATGGAAAGTTGAAGATGATGTGGGACGAACTGTCCAATTACGAGCCTATTCTGTCGTGTAAATGCAAGGGATGCAAGTGTGGGATCACAGCCGAATTGGTGAAGAAGCAAGAAGCCGAACGACTTCATCAATTCTTGATGGGATTGGACGACGCAACGTTTGAAACAGTGAGATCAAGCATTCTGAATATGGAGCCCATTCCAAACCTGATGCGTGCATATTCCATGGTCGTGAGAGAAGAACGGCTCCGGGATATAGCAAAATCGAAGGATAATGGAGAAGCTGTGGCCTTTGCAGCCAAAGTTGGACAAGGAATGAAGACTGTTGGTGGCCCTGTGCGTGACAAAAATATGACCTGCACTCACTGTAAGAAAAGTGGGCATGAAGCCAAAGAGTGTTTTAAGCTAATTGGCTATCCGGAATGGTGGGGCGAAAAGACGCAGACTTGGGTGAAAGGAGCTGGTCGAGGAAAAGGGAACTCAAATAATATTGGTGGACGAGATCGGGGAGACACACGAGCACAAACACCGCTGGTTAATGCTGCAGAAATCCGTGGTGATGGGAATTTAGCCGAGGCAGTAAACAGCGGCAACTTGCTAGGACTAAACAGTGAGCAATTGGCAACACTCAGAAATATTCTGAACAGCGACAAAACAGAGAAACTTGCTGGTAAGAATTGTAGTTGGTTGCTTGACACAGGAGCTTCACACCATATGACGGGAAACATTAATCTTCTTAGCAATGTGACTGCAATAGCACCTTGCTTGGTCAGGATGCCAAATGGAGAAAGCACTCCGGCGGTGAAGAAGGGTTCCCTGTGTCTTGGCCAAAACACTTATATTACCAATGTTTTATTTGTTCCTAAAATGCATTGCACGTTAATTTCGATATCTCAGCTTGTAAGACAGTTAAATTGCATTGTTACTTTTGCTAATCAGTTATGCGTGATACATGACCAAACCACGAGGACTTTGATTGGTGTGGGTGAACAGCAGAACAGGGTCTATCATTTCCGAGCAGTATGCATTGAACAAGCAAACAAAGTTGATGTGGGTGATGCTCGTGATTTGTGGCACAAGAGGTTGGGTCATCCTTCGAACAAGATGTTAGCTAGATTTTATTCCTTCTTTAGGCAGTTCTAGAATCAGTCATAGTAGGCAAGCTTGTGATGCTTGTTTCCGAGCAAAGCAAACTAGAGTCAGTTTTTCTAATAGCAAGAATAGGGCAAACGATTGTTTTGAATTAATTCACGTGGATCTTTGGGGAAGTTATCGCACACGTTCTTCATGTGGTGCTACTTATTTCTTAACAATTGTCGATGATCATTCTCGTGCCGTATGGGTTTACTTGCTTCTTGAAAAAACTGAGGTACCACAGCCAATTAAGAATTTTTGTGCCATGACTGCTAGACAATTTGGAAAGCATGTGAAACTAATTCGTAGTGATAATGGAACCGAACTCCGACCCTTAAAGTCTTATTTTCTTGAAAATGGAATCTTGTTGGAAACATCTTGTATAGGTACACCACAACAAAATGGGCGGGTTGAGCGAAAACACAGGCACATTCTGAATGTTGCTCGTGCATTACGATTTCAAGCCCACCTTCCTATCACGTTCTGGGGGGAATGTGTATTGGCAGCATGTCATCTTATCAATCGCACCCCAACTCCGCTGCTTGAAGGTAAATGTCCGTATGAAATT
The DNA here is from genome assembly GCA_022495995.1 of Adenophora triphylla var. japonica. NCBI lineage: Eukaryota > Viridiplantae > Streptophyta > Magnoliopsida > Asterales > Campanulaceae > Adenophora > Adenophora triphylla. The sequence goes on along the minus strand of JAFEMH010004829.1, from coordinate 90,961 downwards.
CTTCATAATAAACCTCCTGTTTTTGACATGCTCAAGTTATTTGGATGCTTGTGTTATGCACATAAGCAACGGCGAGATAAGGATAAGTTTGGTGAACGTGGTAGAAAGTGTGTGTTCGTTGGCTACCCCGTTGGACAAAAAGGATGGTGAGTATATGACTTGAATTCAAAGGAATTTTTTGTGTCACGAGATGTGGTCTTCTTTGAGACCAGTTTTCCATTTCAAGATGGCAGCATGAATAGCAAATGGATACTCCCACCTCCAGCATAAGCACTGATGTAGACATTTGTTATGGAATTGAAGATGACATTGACGAGTTGCCCGACATAAATAATGGACCAGCTTTGGCCGAGAATATTACAAACTCCAGGGGGAGTGAGATTGAGAATGAGGACACAAGCAGACACTCCAACGAGACATTGAACAATGATGAGCAAAGTGTGGAACCTGAATATGGATGTGGAAAACGACAAAGACAACCCCCCACACGATTTCAGGACTATGTTATGCATACTGTACGGTGTACATCTGGCCCCTCCGCTGCTGTCACTCATACCGCAAAATCCTCAGGTACTCGTTATCCCATAACTAATTATGTAACATGTAAACGTTTTACTGCCAAACATTGTGCTTTTTTGGCTGATGTCACTTCAGGAAATGAACCCTCTTCCTACTCCGAGGCTGCCAAAGACAAGAGATGGCAAGATGCAATGAGGAAGGAAATTGATGCACTCGAAAATAATGGTACTTGGACCGTGTGCAAACTGCCATCAGGAAAGCGAGCCATCGGTTGCAAATGGGTATATAAGATTAAGTATTGTTCTGATGGATCTGTTGAGCGATACAAGGCACGTCTAGTCATTCTTGGAAACAGACAAGTGGAAGGTCTTGACTACAACGAGACATTTGCTCCCGTAGCCAAGATGGTTACCGTACGAACTTTTCTGGCTATAGCGGCTGCTCGAAATTGGGAACTCTCTCAAATGGACGTACACAATGCCTTCCTTCACGGAGATCTCCATGAGGAGGTGTATATGAAGTTACCTCCCGGTTTTAATGCTTCTTCTGGACAAGTATGCAAACTCCGGAAGTCCTTATATGGACTGCGACAAGCTCTGAGGTGCTGGTTTTCTAAGCTAATGACTGCTCTTAAAAAATATGGATTCATTCAGTCCGGTTCAGATCACTCTCTATTCACCTACAAACGGGAGGATATTATTTTATGTGTTCTTGTTTATGTTGACGATTTAATTATTAGTGGCAATGATAGCACCACCATCAGTGTGTTCAAGCAATATTTGGGCGAATGTTTTCATATGAAGGACCTCGGAGCGTTGAAATATTTTTTGGGCATTGAAGTGGCCCACGGAAGAGATGGGCTGTTTTTATGCCAACGTAAGTATGCCTTGGACATTATATCCGAGGTAGGATTGATAGGATCCAAACCGTCTGCTCTTCCACTGGAACAAAATCATCAGTTGGCATTGTCTACTAGCTCGTTGTTGAAAGATCCCGAGAAGTATAGAAGGATAGTTGGTCGGTTAATTTATTTGACAATTACCCGTCCTGAGTTAAGTTACACAGTGCATGTACTTGCTCAGTTTATGCAAGCACCACGACTGGATCATTGGACGGCTGCCCTACGCGTTGTTCGATATCTGAAAGGCCATCCGGGTCAAGGAATTTTGCTGCGGTCTGATTGTGATCTCCAGCTCTCGGCTTATTGTGACTCGGATTGGGCAAGTTGTCCTCTTACTCGACGCTCGTTAACTGGATACTTGGTTTTTCTGGGCAATTCTCCGATTGCTTGGAAAACAAAGAAACAACAAACTGTCTCCCGATCTTCGGCAGAAGCTGAGTACCGTTCTCTTGCTGCTGCCACTTGTGAACTAAAATGGTTGAAAGGCCTGCTACTCTCTTTCGGTATCACTCATACCAGCCCTATGCGTATTCATTGTGATAGCAAGTCCACCATGGACATTATGGCCAATCCAGTTTTCCATGAACGAACCAAACACATTGAGATCGACTGTCATTTTGTTCAAAATGAGCTTCGTTCCGGGAATATCACCACCTCGTATGTCCATACAACTCGTCAACTAGCTGATATTTTGACTAAAAGTCTTGGTCGACAACAACTTTGCGATTTTCTTTCCAAGTTGGGCGTTCGAGATCTACACGCTCCAACTTGAGGGGGAGTATTGGCGGGTACCCTTAATTGGCAAATCTTGGTGTGCCTGCCAAGTAAATATTAGTTGTATAATTAAGATAGGATTTGTATAGATACGGAAGGTGATAGGATTTGTATAGATATGGTAGGTGTATCACATGTATGATTGATTTGATTTACCGTGATCTTAGGGATTGTGATGAGAAGAGATCTCGTAGAATAGGGCTCACCCATGTATATAAGGAGAATCAGACTATCAATAAAACTCAACGTATTTGTTCATTAATCAAGGTCGATCCTGTGTAATTTGGGACCTAAGTCAAAATATGAAGTCGGGCCCTTTGATTCCTTCAGGAACAAAAGTTTGCCGTTTTCAAATTTCTCTTTCAGCTTCTCATCATTTTCTATTGGGTGTATATTTATTTTCATTTTTCCTTAGATTCTAGCAATTTTGGACAATTTAATCCTAATTTGTAGACTACCAACAAGACTTAGATTTTTTTTTTAATAATAAAACTGAGAAATAATGCATAGAACTAGATTGGGTTTAGATAATTACATAGAATTCAATAAATTATTATAAAAAATATAGTGATAATTGCAGTGGACTTTATGAATATTTCACCAAAATTAGTGATAAATGCAAGTAATTCAAAGAAATAATGCAATAATATTGAAATAACAATTGCAAATAATTTATAAAACCATATTGCAAATAGAAATTCAATATTCTACTATTTAATCCAAGAAGAATGAGAAAAAAAATCCAAATTAGGCTGATTAAGGTTACAATTTGTGATGAAAGGCCTAACTTACAAAGGGAGGTAGAATATAGAGAGAGAAAAAAAAAGTAGAGGAGTTTAAACACTAAGAGAGTTGAAGAGAGAAGAAAAATCTCACCTGTAGGGCTTGAACTAGAGCTGTCAAAACAGGCAAAAGTATTAGGGGCGGGTTGGGCTAGTGTATTCAATGCCCGTTTGGATGCGTGCTTTTCGGGCTTTTCGGGCTTTGCCCGCACAGGCCGCGGGATTTTGCGGGTTGGGGCAAGGCGGGCCACGGGCAGCCCGCGTAAAAAAAAAAAGGTAAATCTCGAGTCGACCCAATTCAGAAAGAAACCAGTAATTGAGCTGGGCTTGGATTTAATTCGGGGCCTAAGCCCACCCAATCTATGAAAATTGTCCGATGTGTTATGGTTTTCACAAAGAAAGCTTTATTGCTCCTACCTCATCTCTTCTTTATTACTCCTACCCTCTGTTCTAAAAGACCCCGCCTAAGGGCGCCTAGGCCCCGCCTAGGCGCTAGGCCCCTCTCCAACGCCTAGTTCTAAGTCCCGCCTAAGTCCTGACTAATCCCGACTAATCCCGATTAGTCCCCGACTAGTCCCCGCCTAGGCGCTAGGCCCGGCTCCGCCGCCTAGCATCCGCCTAGCGCTTTTTAGAACCTTGCTCCTACCTCATCTCTTCTTTCACTCTCTCGGCATATTAGGGTTTCACAACAATCGGATGGCAGCAGCGTTGGATCTTCACCGGCGAAACCAAACATGGTCAGTAGCCTCTCCGTTCGTTTATAGTTTTACACACACAAACACACACAAAAATATACACAAGCTAATCGTTCTAAATTGGGTTGGGATATGTATGATTTGTGAATAGCTACATCATTTTTGTATTTTAGGTCGTTTATTTGATTCCTTAGATTAAAATCAACAGTTGGAAGACTTCGTCTTTGCGGCTTAACTTATTTGTTTGACAAACAAAAAAGAAGTTGGGTTTGCGGGCTGGCCCGTTTTGCCCGCGGCCCTAATGCGGGGCGGGCTGTGCCAAGAGTTTTTAGGACCACAATGTTCGCGAGCTTTCTCGCCCCGGCCCGTTTCGCAGTGGGCTTTTCGGGCCCGCGGGCAAACCCGTCCCGTATGCCTGTTTTGACAGCTCTAGCTTGAACACGGATCGACTAGAAATTCGACCAGTATCCTAACCACCGCAACACTACAATTTGTTCATAATGTCACGTCTTTTTTATATATAAAAATGTGGAGGCCCCAAAATGGTCCAAAATTTTGGGTAGTCGCCTCTACTAATGGGTCGGGTCTGGGTCGGCGTGTTTTCAAAATGCGGAGTGACATTTTTGTAAATAAGTGGAACTTTTTTAAACGTGCAATGACATTTTTGTAAATAATCGAAACTTATAAAAACTCACCGACACTTTTTGATACTATAACATGTAATTTTTAATACTATAGCCGACACTTTTGTATAGGACATGCACTTTTTTCACTACTACCACCGGCATTATTTAATTAAATCCGCTCAAGCTATTCCAACTTATTGTACTGTATGAGTACTCTTCTTATCCATGATTCTTTATTAGATGAGCTGGAGAGCGTATGTTAAACTCGTTTTGGTGGGTAATAATCGAAATGATTGACGTGAAATTAATTAGCTTTCTTGAAGGCGTTTATGTGTTAGGGAATCAAATGGGGAGTTAGGCTTCCCTAGTCACCTCGAATGGCATGAGCCGCATGCGGGGGATAGAGTCAACGGTACGACAGACAGCACTGCTTTTCTTACCCGAGGAGATAGAAGAGTGATCTAAGATCACCTATTCAATCTTGCAATACTTGGCATATTCGGGTGGCGTCTGATAACCGATACAAATACGTTGATGTGCCGGGTTCTAAAAGCAAAATATTTTCTGAGATGCGATTTTCTAAATGCCGAAATTGGGCAAAGTCCTAGATATATTTGGCGTAGTATTTGGACAGCTCGAGACAACGTTAATGGTCTCTGTTGGAAGATTGGTGATGGTACGAAGGTTCGTATATGGGGATCTCCATGGTTGCGACAAGAACTGAAAGTTTCGTGTAGCTAGGAAGCACAATCAACTTTAACAGTTCACGGATGTGAGTACAGATGTGTTACACAACTGTTCACACATCCACAATTAATGCAGCGGAATAAAATAATAACTCAAGAATTATATACGTTCACTGGTTTTGATCCCAGCAAACTAGGCTTACGCCCAAAAACTTTTCACTATTAAAAATTGTGTTGCTTACAAAAACACAGATTAGTGAAAACTAAAATACTAAAATACTAAACAAGTTCTAATCACCTTCTATGACAAGAACATACTCTCTTTCCCAAGTAGACTCTATTCCAATCAGAAGTAAAACAAAGAACTTGACAAAAATCTAGATGTGAGTTCGGATGTATGTCACAACCTTCACTCACAACCTAAAATCACAATGTTGAAACACGTGAAGAACAACTGTATTTTCTCTCTTAAAAATCGTGTCTTCTCTTGTGCTGATCTCTTTGTATTTATATGCACCTTGAGAAGATCTTCACGAATCCAACAGCTTTCTTATGTGAGTTTCCAAATCCTACAAGAAAACATAAAGCACACTCACAAAGAAAGAGATTTTATTAGTAGGTTAGTCCTAATATAAATCTATTTACATAAATAAAAGATATTTACAATATTTAACAAAGTCCTTTTCATAATAGGACAATATGAATCTTTCCATGAAAGTCTCAAAATCAACTTACTAAACATGTGATTGATTCGAAACTAAGGAAACACTTTGTTTCCTAAAAACTCATTCTTTCAATCTCCCCCTATTTTGGATTTTCTGGTCAAAACCAAAGATTTATGATGATCACATTGTGATCAATATTTTCAGTAATGAAAACTCCCTCTGAATGGATGTGTGTGCAGATGTGTCAACACATCCACACACAACTGCATAAAACATATTAGTACTAAAACATGCAGTTCAATAAACATACCCAAAACAACCATTCATCGACCTGTTTAAGTATTACAGACCCAAAAACTAACAAAATATTAAAAAACAGGAATTAAAATTGTTTTAGGAACCACCACAGAATAGAGCAAAAAATAAAACAAGCAAAAATAAAACAAACATCGTTTTTGAAACCATCGCAAGCAAGCATATTCAACTCCCCCTAAATTTAAAGATCCCAGCTTCTCCAGGATGAGTAGTCAGGAGCAGTAGCAGCAGCAGGATAAGCACCAGCATCAGTTCCTTCTCCCCCTTTTTGACTAGAAAGAGTAGCATGCCACCTTTGGAGTCTGTCTTTGAGAGCTTTGAGGTTATTGGCATGGGATTGGGAGGCTTGCATTTGAGTATTTAGGGCTGAGGTGAGAGCTTCAGCAGCAGTTATTTCAACATCCAGATCTTGCATTTGTGCTTCAAAGGGATCCACAGATGTGTGGCTGGATGTGCCCACATCTTGCATAGCAATTTCAGGAACAACTCCCAAAGGGAGATCAACAAACCTTTGTTTTTCATCTAGCAGGGTTTTGGATTCCTTTAACAGGTCAAATTTATCAATCCTAGCCTCAGCTTTTCCAGCCTTTACACCTTGGGCAATCAGAATTTGAGAGATGAGAGAGGGATAAGGGAGAGACCATTTCATTGAAGGGGATTCACAGTACCCACATATCTTCCTAAAGATGAACTCTCCAAAAATTGATATTTTTCTTAGCCCCTAGTCTGTAGAGTAAATCAGTCTGAACTCTTATCACAGAAGTTTTATTGTTGGAGGGACAAAGATTGGCAGTTAAAATGCAATGGAGGAAGCAATACAAGGAGGTTAGAGATCCACTACCTAAATTCTTAGGCTTAATGGGCCAAGATGTAATCTTTCCATGAGTGAGGATGGATACAATCCCATCCTCAAAAATATCACAAGGTTCATCATAACTTTCCTCTAGCCCTAAAAAATCATTTATGATAGAGGGTGAAAAGAGGATGAATTTTCCTCCAACATAAACTGTATGGAACATGGGGGATGATGGTTTGTCCAGACCTTTGGACAGGTTAACATAAAATTCATGAACAAGCTTGGGAAGGAAGGGGATTGGGTGATCAACAGTTAGAAATAAGCCTCTCTCCTCAAAAAATTTATCTAAACCCAATGTTGAGAAGGTTTCCCTATCTCTTTTCATCTCCAAAATAAAAACTTTATTTACTATTTGACCAAGCCTATCAGAGGCATCAGCAGATAAAAATTTGGAGGATATGGGAGTTAAAGCAGCAGCAGTGTCATCACTGTCATAGCTATCCTCAGAATGTTCTTCTTCAGCAATGGGTTTAAGGTCAGTTTTAGCAACCTTTTTCTTTCCTTTCAGCTCCATGAGGATGTTGGCAAGAGGTTCCTCATCTTTGTCAGCTGGAGGAGCAGCAACAGGTAGAGCACTTAGCTTTCTTGACATGGTCAGTTCTGGTTCTTCCTCTTCTTCCTCATCATCATCACAGGCAATGGCTGTGGTTGGCTTGCCTCCAGGCTTCTTTAAATTTTTGGCCTTATCAGCCTCAGAAAGCCTTCTCACCCTGTGAGATCTTCTTAGATTTCTGGGGGGTACATGATTGACAAGGTTCCCCTTTGGTTTAGAAGTGGGTAACTTTCTCTTCTTGGTTAGAGGGTTACTAAAGATGGAACAGGGGCCACAGTTGATGGTTCAACAATTGGTTGGGAAACAGGAGATGGAGGAGTAGGGATTTTTGGAACTGAGGAGGGAACAGTTGGTTCTAACGAAGGAGTATTAACAGAGGGAGGTACCTCCATTGATGAATCAGAAGATGGTGATGAAGCAGGGGGTACCTCGATGAAGAAATTAGGTTTTGCTGGTTGAGCAGGAACGGGGGTATCAGCAATGGCAACTGAAATTGGCTCAATGTCGAGCACATCTTCCTCACGAATTGATTTAAAAGGCTCCATAACTTCTACAAAATTTTGTTAGGTAGAACAGGAGAAAGAGAGATTAATGTTGTGTGTGTGTGTGTGTTTAAAGAAGAAGAGAGCAAGATTTAATAAGGGTTTAAGGGGGATGAGACGGATGTGAGGGCAAATAAATACTCACAGCTCCCCCTTTCCAACTGAATTTTGGAATCCTTCTCCAAATAGGTTTCACAAAACCGAAATACCAAAAAGATCCTACAACGGCTATAACTCTTTGATATTACCACACAACAAATCTCGAAAAAATAGGAATTTAAAGAAATCAAAATCTTGCCAACCTTTTATGGTAACAAAATTACTTCAATCATATCTTTTCAACAGAATCCCTTTTTAAAATTGTCATTCCTTTTTCAATAAAGATTGATACACACCTTTCTCTTTCATGGGAGATATTGGAAATAAAAAACATGTTAAATCAAAGAATAAATTAAGAATGAAAATAAATTAACTAGCATATTTACAAAGAACCCTATATGACCTAAAATGCAGTATGCCTAGCATGATGCAATCACACAGGTGAAGGAAAAAATCTCAGCTCACAGATGTGGCATAGGATGTGAGTCACATTTGGGAACACATTTAGATCACAAAAAGTCAATGAGCAATAATCTAATCTGCACAGCCTCTAAGATGCATCCACCCATTTTTATTGTGGATGTAACGACCCTAACCCTAGGCACTATTTTAGTATCATATTATATGCTTTTAATATTATTATTAATCTTGTGTGATCATTTTATGTCTTTAATTTTTTAATATTAAGATGAGATGGTTGAAAAATAATTTAGAATCCTTAGGATTTCTAGGGAAATAAAATAAAACATCTTGGGAGAAGTATAATAATAGAAATGGATAAAATAAATAAAATGTGGGTAGTTAGGCTTCTTTGTGTAAGGAAAAGAAGAAAAGGATTTAAATTTATTTATTAAAACATTTAGGGGTTGAGTATAAGAAATTGAAAGATTTTATTAAAAAGGGATGGGGGGCCATATCCTTAAAACCCTCTCTTTCACCTCCTTAGTCAACCTCCCTCCATACTCCTCCCATACTTCTTCCATCCTCCTTACTTTCACCTCATCATTCTCTTCTTCTTCATTCTTCTTACTTCCTCCTAAGAAATTCCATGAAAGCTCCTTCTTGAAGCCTCACCTTCCAAGTCCCTAGAGAATTCAATTCTTCTCCATTTGGCAATTCGAGTGTACTTTCGTGATCAGGGTGAAGAGGGGAGCACATCAAGCTAAGAAAATCCTTATTTCATTCCATATTTGCCAAGTGAGTTATTATGACTTTCTCTTCTTTAAATGTTCATGAACTATGAATGTTGTTATTATTGTTAAATGATTGTTTGATGCTTTGGAAACCTTCTTAGAGTGGAGGAATTGGTTAATGTTATGGAAGGATGTTGCTGTTCATAGAAGATGATCAAGAAGTGGGAGAAAATGGGTTAAGTTAAATGAAGATGATTGAACTAGGAATGTGGTAGGGAAATGTATAGGAAATCAAGTTGTATAGGATTTAGGTTTATGTTGTTTGGGTTTGATTGATTTAGAATGAAGTAGTAAATATTTGGGGATTCTTTCATGAGCATCAAAAAAATGGGAAAGAATTATAAAGGGGAAAGGAAACTATGTGAAAAAGGGGTTTAGAAAGTGGGTGTTGCTGGAAATTGACTTGGGCAGTCGCCCATGGGGGGCTTGAGCGGCCGCCCATGTGATCAGAATTTGGAGTGCCTTGAAAACCTTCTTGGGCGGTCGCCCAAGTTTCCTTGTGCGGTCGCCCATCCCTGCAGAAGCATGTGTACCCTTTTGTAATCTCTCTTGGGCGGTCGCCCAAGTGACATGGGCGGTCGCCCATGTCACCAGATCCCCTCAGTTAATTTTCTTGCTGATTTTTTTACCAACAACCTCGTGGCATGATTCCCAACCATTATAAATTAGTAGAACCTAATCCAAACCGGATATGAATTAATCCTTTTTAACTTAGATTAAAGTAGAATACTTTGGCCACGCAACGACGTCTTATTTGATCAAAATGGATTAGTGGAAGTAGTTTAAATATGGTCCGAAAAATGGTTAATAGGCTTGATTAGTAACTTCGCCAAAGTAGTTCAAACTTGGGAAGTAGATCTTGAGCTTTTATTAAGATTATTCGAGGTTGTATAATGACTAGGTAGGAATGGTTTATGATACATAGTGGCCTTACTTGCCCCATATCCTTGATGATTGGTTTGGATAGTGTAGAAGCTGTATGTTACACTATCGTGCTAGTTTGGGAATGTGTATTTATCACCTTGTTTCACTATTATCCAAGTGTGGAATTATATGCTATGTTGTTAACTTGTTATCCCAAGGGTGGATATGTTCATTATATGGTTGCATGGTTATCCCAAGTGTGGATATGATTATCGTATGGCTGTATTGTTATCCCATTTGTGGATTTATTGGTTATACTGTTACCCTACTTGAATACATATTCATTGATGGTGCTATGCTTAGTGTATTACATAAATGTTACACTATGATATTGGTTGAACATGAGTATATTTTACCATGTGGCTACATTGCTTATCCCTTTTGTGGATTATATTCCAAGTATCTATTATGTGCTTGAGTGTGTTTATATCAGCTGATCTTTGGGGGTATAATGGAATACGATCACTTATGAGAAATTGTTCCATAAGGTGATCGGATTACATTATACCTGTGACCTCTCCCCCTCTGTGGCCACAGACTGGGGTTATAGCATCTGTATTGAGCCAAAAGCCTTACAGAGTTGCTACTATCATATATGGTTCCCTGGAAAATGGGTCTTATAAGATGTGAATATGCCTAAGCAGTTCACAGGAGATGAGTTATAATCATAACTATCTCGGTTATATGATATTGATTCTGGTGGATATGCATTCACAGAATAAGTGGAGTATTTACTTCCACAGTGGTACGACTTATGATTCAGACGGGAAAGGTAAACAAAGGTAACGGAAGGTGTTTACTGTTTTGTTATGTGTTGCATCTTACTTGGCATATTGCTGCATTCATAATAGCTTGCTGAGATTTATTCTCACCCCTCTCCCTTTAATGTTTTTAGATCCTGAGACAGGCGGACCGGCCAAGTGAGGACGGAAAGGAGTTTGGACGTGATATTTTGGGATTGTCGGGGTACGTATAGGTTGGCGTAGAAGATGTATTTTGGTATAATTCCTTTATGGAGTTTGTGTGTATAAAATTTAGTTTCTACGTTATAACCAAAGTCTTTTGTAATTAAAACATGTTGTTACTTTTAAAGTTATTCAACTCTTCCTCCCATGTAGAGAGGAATGAAGTTATTTTGAAATGGTTATGTTCATTATGTTTAAGTTGTAAGTTAAATTAAAGTTTTAAAAAGTTTAGGTGGTTTAAGTTTTATTGGGGACGCTCTAGCTCGGGATACGGGTTAGGTTCCGGGTTGGGGTCCTCTCAGTGGATATTTTGCATTTTGAGTAGCTTTCACTTTTCTTAAATCCCAAATATAGCCCTTTTTCTCAATGACCTTATGATGGGTTAAAACTCTCACTTGTAATAAAAACACCTCGCAAGTGTACGAGTGTCGTTGTGATAGCGTACACAAGTAAGGGGTCGAATCCACAGAAAATTGTTGGGTGATTGAGTCGATTTGAGTAATGTAAAACAACAATAATAAAACAAGTAAAAGGGGAGGGGTTGGTTTTGAAAAATAACGAACAACTACAATTATCAAGATTAAAAATTAACGCTAGGAAAGACAAGTAAACAAAGAGAGCAAATTCAAATAGAGATTAAAACAATAATAAGAGGGGATTCCATGGATTGGATTTCATTTAATCACAACATACTATGCCATTGATATAGAAAAATATATTAATTTCAATCTTGGGTTCAATCACCAAAGTCAAGATTGGTACGGTAAGGCCGTCGGATTTCAATCTATTCATTTCTATTCAATCACTTTTCGCAAATCAAGTCCAAGTGATTAAAAAGGAAAGCTTTAAGTTTTAAAGATTTTATGAACCAAAATCCATGTAGTATCAATCAAGAAAACCAATAGATTTCAACATCTAGCAAAGTCTAAGTCAAAATCCTCAAATCAATATAAGAAATTGACACTCATAAAGTAAAAAGGAAGAAATTAGGAATCAACCACAATTTAATCCAATAAACTTTCATGAAAATAGCAAAGATGAACAAGATATTAATTAATGAGATAAAATAATTAATGGCATAGCATAAGTGACTAAATTATCATCCAATCCATGAAATCAAGAATATTAACTACTCATAATAATAATATTTACAAAACAAAAAAAATAAAGAAGAAAAAACCTTTGGAATGGAACAACAACAATGGAGACTGCCCCTCCCTCCGCCGTCCTTCCAATTTTTCCCAAAACCAAAACTTACCTAAAAATTATAACAACTTTCTATTTTATACTCCATGAAAACCAAAGGCTGATGCTGATTTAAAAAAAAAATAAGTATTATGGCCCAAGTAAACAAGGCTGGCCCAAATGCCTTCCAAATCAGGCTGAAAGTGAAAAATGGCGTGGACTTGGAAATGGCTGGAGTGGAGTGGGCCGAGAAGCTTGGGCTTGGTTTGGGCCAAGGGAGCTTGAGATTGGTTTGGGCGGCCGCACATAATTGCCGTGCCATTACGGCGACCGCCGTTGGCTCTTTAGGCCAAAACTCAATTCCTTCTTTTCTTTTTATTTTAATTCCTCCGCCTCGCTCCGTCTCAAATTTTAATCTTTTCTCCACCTTAAACCACCTACTTTTTCACCTTTTCAACCTGAAATTAAAATAGCACTAACAAAATAATTAAACTACATTTTTACTCGGAAATTTTGCAATAAATAGAATTTAGAACATATAAAATGGATATAAAAATATATCCATCACCTTATCAAGTTTGATTTCAAATTTTCTTATGAGAATCACTTGATCACAATGGTTTGGCTTCATACTAAGGGTGAAGCAGTTGTTTCTCATTGATTTAAAGCACCCACTGTGAGATATCCAATAGGATTATATCAAGTTATCAAAAGACAACATGAACAAGAAATGCCCACAATTAGGTGATCAGAAAATGTCAAAGATGTAAGACTCACAAGTGACCACACTGAGATATTTCGTGCTAATGCATGTTTTTTTCAGTTAAATAATATACAGATGTGTCAGAGGATGTGTGCACATTTGTGCTCACAACCTTAAATATCACACAAGCCAAGAGACTTCCTCAAGGAGGAAAATCTCTCCAAATCTAATGCCTTTGTAAATATATCAGCCAATTGATTTTCAGTCCCAACAAATTTCAGACACACAGATTTTTTGTTCTACAAGATCCCTAATGAAATGATGTCTAATATCAATGTGTTTTGTTCTAGAATGTTGGACATGATTTTTAGATATGTCTAAGGCACTTTTGTCATCACAAAAAGCAGTCAATATTTTGCTATTCAATCCATAGTCTTTCAGCATTTGATTCATCCATAGTAGTTATGTGCAGCAACTTCCAAGAGCAACATATTCAGCCTCTGCAGTTGATAAGGATACACAATTTTGCTTCCTATTGTACCCAAGAAACAAGGTTGTTCCCTAGGTAGAAGCAACCACCTGTAGTACTCTTCCTATCATCACTATTTTCAACCAAATCTGAGTCTGTATAGCCAACCAAATTGGTGTTTGTCTCCTTAGAATAGTGCAGCCCTAAGTTCACAGTCTCACTCATATATCTAAATATTCTTTTCAGTGCTTTGAAATGGGACACCTTTGGGTTAACTTGATATCTTGCACAGAGACACACACTGTACATAATATCAGGTTGACTTGCTGTGAGATACAATAAACTACCTATCATGCTTCTATACAAGATTTGGTCAACACTTTCATCATCTGAGTCATGGCTCAGCTTTTGGGAAGATCCCATTGGTGTTTTGAGGTGTGAGGAGTGTTAAAGCTCAAATTTTTTCACAAAATTCTTGGCATATTTGGAATGAGAGATGAACAAGCCTTCTTTGAATTGCTTTATCTATAGGCCTAGAAAATAGTTCAACTCTCCTATCATACTCATCTCAAATGTGGAGGTCATGCTTTCCACAAAATCAGTTAACATTGAGTCAGAATTTGACCCAAACACAATAACATCCACATAGATTTGTGCCACAAATTTTTTTTTTCCTCACAAACAAGGTTTTGTCCACCTCACCTCTCTTGAAAACTAGGTGAAGCAAATGATCAGCCAACCTACCATACCAAGCTCTAGGAGCCTGTTTCAGTCCATACAGAGTTTTCTTCAGTTTGTAAACATGGTTAGGAAACTCCTACTACAATTCTAATTCTTACCAAGGCTATAAATACCTCAGAACATCTGTCGTTTACAGGTAATGACTTATTTGCTATCGTAATTACTTACGTGAATACAGTTTATAAGATCATAACAAAACACCTTATCATCACGCCAGAGGGTCTTAGCCGGAGACCATCCCGACTAGTCGTTTGTTCACTGGTTTCAGGTCAATATATAAAGCTAGGTAATCATCCCAATTGCTGGACGTAGGCTGATCAACACGTTCCTTGCAGCATCAGGGCCAATGATGGTCGGTCGATGAGATAGGTTGACAGATCTTCGATGGCCTGTGGACCTGTAATAGTTGGGTCGGCCCATTCAAGGGTGGTGTTGTTGCAATAATGTATGAATAACTGGGCTTCGTATGTTGGGCCTAGCCCGTCACTTTTATTTCGTTTAACAAATATTATCATTGTTAGCAGAAAAAAATCAATTATTATAAGTATATTAAAATGTGCATTTATATTGACAGAATTATTTTATTTTGGCTATTGTGATATAGTATTCTTAAGTGTGCAAATTTATTTATGGAGAATTTTTAAATGGATAATTTTTAGTAAAAATAAATAAAATTCATTTAGAGACGAAATTAATAATATTAATAAAAATATATTTTTCAAAAAAATAAAATTATTTCTTCCATCACAAAATAAATGCCAAATTTACTTCTAATCAAAATAAATTTGATTTTTTTTGGGACGAAAATAATAACTATTACCTATTTTGGGTAAAAATTGTAATAATTGGGGAATAATTTATATTCCCAAATTATAACCCAATACTCTTTCCATCTTTATAAAACAAGTACTCCATCTGTCCCAAATTATTATAATTTTTACCCAAAATTGTAAATAGTAAATGTCAATAAATGTCGCATTTAATATAAATGTACTGACACTTTTCACACTGACACTTTTTTACACTAACACTGGCATTTTGTTACACATGCACTGACACTTTTTTACACTGACACTTAATATACATGCACTGACACTTTTTACACTGACACTTTGTTACACTAACACTGACACTTTTTTTACACTGGCACTTTGTTACACATGCAATGACACTTTGCTACACTGGCACTGGCGTGGAAAACAAAACACATTTTTTCTAACCTTAAGAAAACACACATTTTTTTTAAGATTTTGGCTATAAAAATACAAATATTATCATTGTTAGCAGAAAAAATCAATTATTATAAGAATATCAAAATGTGCATTTATATAGACAGAATTATTTTAGTTTGCTATTGTAATATAATTCTTAAGTGTGCATATTTATTTATGGAAATTTTTTAAATGGATAATTTTTAGTAAAAAGAAATAACATTCATTTAGAGACGAAATTAATAATATTAATACAAAATATATATTTTTTTTTAAAATGAAATTACTTCCTCCATCACAAAATAAATGCCAAATTTACATCTAATCAAAATAACTTTGAATTTATTGGGACGAAAATAGTAACTATTACCTACAATCAGTGTTCTAAAAACCGCTAGGCGGATGCTAGGCGGCGGAGTCGGACCTAGCGTCTAGGGGCCTAAGCGGGGCCTAGGCGGGGCTGAGAAATTAGACAAAATTTAAACATATTTCATAAATTTATATATATATCCAAAAAAATTATTTGTCAAAAATAATAAAAATTAGCATTTGCCTTGGCTTGGCCTTGGCCTTGCCTTGGCTCGGTCGGTCGGCCTTGGCCTTGGCCGTGGCCTTGCCTTGGCTCGGCCTTGGCCTTAGCCGTGGCCTTACAGGAGTTTATCCCACATCGAAAGAAAAGCTAAGTAAAATGAGGCGCCTGGGCTCGGCCTGCCTTGGCTCGGCCTTGGCCGGCCCTTGCCTTGGCCGTGGCCTTGCAAGTAATTATCCCACATTGAAATAAAACCAAACTAAATTGTGGCGCCTGGGTTATATATTGCTAAAGCCGGGATGGCAAGCTCATTTCGGCCGTGGCCCTTGGCCTTTGCCTTGTCCCTTGGCCTTGGCCGTGGAGTTTTTCCCATTTTGTCAACGCTTAATGGCGCCAACGCCTAATTTGGCTGATTTGCTAAAAGGCACGGCGTTTGGTCACCGCCCAGCGCCTAAGCGCCGCCTAGGTGACCGCCTAAGCTGCGTTTTAAAACACTGCCTACAATATTGGGTAAGAATTGTAATAATTGGGATAATAATTTATATTACCCAAATTTTAACTTAATACTCTTTTCGTCTTTTATGAAACAAGTACTCCATCTGTCCCAAATTATTACAATTTTTATCCAAAATTGTAAATAGTAAATGTCAATAAATGTCGCACTTTGATTTTACTAGTCCATTAAGGCCATGTCTAAGGCCATGTCTGGTACCCCGTTTTGACTTAAATTGGAATTCAAAAGTCGGCGTTTCTTCTATTTAGCGTATCAATGACACATCCCTTTCCGCCGCTTTTCAGAACGAAACCCTCGTTTTATACGCTACAAATTGTAGCGTCTCCCTAACCGACACTAATTGAACGCAACAAATAACCAATTTGGACTAAATTAACCTTATAATTTTTGGGAAGAAAATGGAGTTTCAAATGTGATTTTTTGGATCTGTACATTCGATAGAGAGAATGAGAAGTAGACAAAGAAGAAGAAGAAGAAGTACGGTGGTCTTCAAATCTGTTGTAATTGAAGGTTAGAGCATTTATCTCAAAACATACCAAGGAGATTCATAGAAGAATATGGTTCCTAGAACTTTCGTCGAAGAAGGGCAGGAGAATATGGCAGAAAATTGGAAGATGAAGAGAAAAAAAAAAAGAAAGATGAATAGGATAGTGATAGAAGTGGGTAGGGATGAGAAAAGGGACTAATGCCTACTGGTAACAAGAGAGAGAAAGAGGAGATGAGAGATGGGTAATTTTTTTATAGAAAGTCTTGTGTTATAAACTAGTGAGTAACACAAGATTTTTTTTATAGAAAAGTCTTGTGTTACACTAATGAGTAACACAAGATTTTGGGGGAAACTAGTTTCTCCTTAAGTTATAGAAAGTCCTGTTTTATAAACTGTTCCTAAATATTCGCTAACTACTTGCAAGTAGAAAAAAAGTGGACTTTTTATAATTTATGAAGAAACTAGTTTCTCCCAAAACTTGCTCAAAAAAATTGGGGACTCTTACAATTTTACTTTTATTTTTTATGATTTTTTTTAAATTCACAAATGCTAACATTTGAGTAGCCAAATCATTTACATGGTCCAGTTTCTTCTTTAGTGTAACTAGCTTAAGAAAATTTCACCAAAATAAAGGGTAAAAGTGTCCTTGTAACTATATTTCAAATTGGTGTTTAAAAATGATGTATCAAACACATTTACAAAGAAAAGTCAGTTTTAGAAAGCTGCGTTTTAAAAACTTCTCCGTTTATAACTCTTCGAGTCTTCATTTTTAAAACCGTGTACCAGACGAGCCCTAAGTTAAATTTTGACCTAAAAGTTATGTAAAATAGATAACGTTCATGCTATTATAAAAATATTTATTGATGTACCAATAGAAACATCATTCATGACTAATTTTTATTTTTATGAGGATAAGAATTTATTACTAAATGTTGGTCAAAATTTAATTTAGTTAAAGTAAAAACTCAAGTTGCGACATTTATTCGAAATGGAGGGAAATCATTTTGGTTGATTTTAAGTAAGCTTAAATGAATTTCTACAACAAATTTATGATATTTATGTTGTTGAGATTAGGGGTGACCACGGTTTGGTTCAAACCGCGGTTTGGAGTCGAACCGAGCTAAACTGTGTGGTTTGGTTCGGTTTTTATACATAAGTGATTTAGCTTGGTTTGGAAAATTAACAGACCGTGTGGTTCAACTCAGCTTGTCGTTTAACACTCCTAAACCGAATCGAACCAAACCGAACTGAACCGAACCGCGGTTTGAAACCGTGAAACCGAAACGTGAAACCAAGCCATAAATCGAACCATGAAATCGCAATCATGACCGTCTCTTCAAAGTTTTATTTAATCTCAGCCATTAAGTACTTATTTTTAAATATTTTATATTCATTAGTTATAAAATGGTTAACAAAAAAAGATTATGATTTGAAATGCCGTTTGGACCGTGGTCTAGATCACGGTTTCGACCGTGGTCTGAACCGCAAAATTAAACTGCAAATCAAATCGCGGTGTAGACCGAACCAAATCGAACCATAGCGGTTTGGTTTGGACCGTGTTCTGAACCACAAATCAAACCACGATTTAGATCGAATCAAACCAAACCATAGCGGTTTGTTTTAGCTCGGTCTGAATTTTTTTATGGTTTAGCTCGGTTTGAAATTTCTCCAAACCGATGCTAGCGGTATGAATTCTAAATTTGTCGAAACCGAGCTAAACCGAACCATTTCCACCCCTAGTTGAGATGCTTTGAATGACTAAGTATATGAATCTCATTGCCTGGTCAATGAGTCAGGGTCCAAGGATCAATGTATTCCTGGCCAATGATACGAGAGCCCTTTGATATTTCTCTTTGGTATTCATTTTTGTATTCAAGGTTAATAAATTGCCTTTCTATATTAATTTTAATCTTATATGCAAAGTCGATTGGGGAATTTATGGAAGCCTCGAAACGTTGTTTGCATGAAGATGTTGGGTGAGGGACGATCCCTCTATCCACGAGGTCTTCCTCAATTTGATCGACCAACTCTTTTGAACCTGGTAAAGTAGCTCATAGTACTCTCCGTCTTGCCCTGAATCATGTTGTTCAAATCAGTGACTGTTTTCTTACGAGCCCCAACTGTTGAGAACATGTCAAGGAACTTCTTCCTCATATAACTCCATGAGGTGACGTAGCCAGTGGTCAGACCATGTAACCTAGTCAATGTTGTACCTGTGAAGGTGCTGGCTAATGCCTTACATAGCACGTCATCCTTAGAAGAGACCAAACACATAGTGACCTCAAAATGCTGCACATGATTTAAGGCATTGGTTGTGCCTGGATACTTGTCTAACATAGGTAGCTTGAACCCAGCAGGAGGCCCCTTATCGAGTATATCCTTGGCCAGGGGTCAAAGAGTGCAGTCATTTTCTTCGACTTTCCCATTGGTTGCTTCCCGATCTGCCTCCATGTTATCTAATCTCCGTTTCAAGTTAAGAAGCTCCCTAACATCTAGGTTGCTTCTTTGATGGGAGACAGAGTTAGACTTTTATCTCTCCTCACGGTGGGGGTCTCTTCTTGAGAGAGTCCTCTGTCTTTCATTCCTATGGGGAGTTGCTCCCCTCATTTCTCGACGGGGAAATGACCTTTTTCCCCTTGGTGGCGACCTACGCTGAGCTCTGTCAGCTGCGACCTACCTTCTCAAAGATGAGTCAGTTTCTTGTTCCCTTTGCTGGTTGAGCCTATCCCTAAGGTCGCCGATTGGGTCTATGTATATGTGGGAGGGAGGAGGCCTTTCACTCCTCCTTTCTTCCCAGATGGTCTAGGACCTCCGTTAGCCCGCCTATGAGATGTGAGAAACGAAGCTACCATTTGTGATCTTCTATCATCCTTGTTAGGAGACGCAGGCATCTCGAGCAACTCATCTTGTACCTCGAGCAAGCTCTACAGTATTCTAGCTCGCTCTAACAAAATATCCTTCCTACTTAGGTGAGTAGTTGAGGGACCTGTCATGTCGCCTGCAACTGTTCGACCTGTTTAGACTCTCTTAGGTTGTTGGCTTATCCCTTGGTTGGGCATGGGCCTCTTATGCCTTCTACCATCTTGCAAGCCCGCACCATCAGCCACACTATTGGACCGAGTGGCCCTTCTAGTGGGATGCCCTGGCAGAGGAGGGGGCAAGTTTGCAGTGCGATTTCTAGCACCTGCATCTGTGTTTCTCCCCGCATTTTTGAGCCTTGGCTCACTGGAGGAAGTGGCGGTATGCCCGTCAGACACCATGTTTACTATTGCGTGAGGTTTCGAGGTCTTAGAATTATCGTTTTCCGACAATGGAACCAAATTGATGACGCATGAAATGATTCAGATCAGTCTTAATCCATCAATAGGTTGATCCCCAGCAGATACGACCTGAAACCACGAACAAACGACTAGCCGGGTTCGTCTCCGGCTAATACCCTCCGGCGTGATGATGAGATAACGTGTTATAAGTTTGTAAGAAACTATATGGAAAAGACGTAATATCAAATGGCTAAGATGACATTACCTTTTAACGTTGGATGTTGTCTGGTATATATAGTGGTATTATGGGATCATTTGTGAATCCCTAAAATCAAGGAGATGTTGTGGGCGTAAATGTCTTTGAGAATGTAGGAGACGGTTACAAATAACGACGTAGACGGACGTACGTATTGGTAGGTCGAGGTCGCTTGAGTATTCGAAGTCGACCTGACTTTGTGCCTTGGCTTGATAGAAATCGTACAAGTTGATAACCGTATATCGGACGGAGCTAGGTCGGCACCAATGAGATGGTCGGACAATGAGCTAGATCGACTGATATTTGTCGTTGGGCCGTGAGCGTAGTGGTAACTGAACTGGTGCATTCAATAGTAATGTATTGGTGATGTCTAGAATGTTGGGCTTAGTTCTTTGAACATATCCCGTCACTTTTATTCCGTTCAAATATTTTTATATATTGTTGTCAAAATCTATTAAATATAAAAAATATTATATTTTTTGGGATAAAGATTATTTTTATGACTCACATGTGTATACTTCCTCGTTTCAATAATAAACTTCCATAATAAACATTACTTTTTTCCCTTTTTAGCATCTTATAACATATTTTAGTATCTTAAAATATCAATTAGACTTATTTGTCATAATTATAACAAAAATTCACTTATTGTTATTTAACTCAATTTATATCTTCTATTTTACTTTTCATACTTACAACACCTTATTTTTGCCAATAAGCCTCGACTCGGATGGTATAGACCATTTTCTCTCCTTGAAAAACCAAGGGTTCGATCCCCTAAGCTTCTGTAACGACCCCAAAATCCATACATAATAACAATACTTAATTTGATTATAGAATAACCTCCAACGGCTACTAAAATCATAATTCAAAAATACTAACCACTATTTGAAATAACTTAATTACTGAAACGGTAACAATCTCTACGGCTAGTACAATCCACTAGCTCAATAAAATACTTAATGTTTTAACATAAATACTCGAACTCCAAAAGCCGCCAATCCATCAAACACGCAGCCAATCCACTCCAATCATTTATTACCTGGGAGGGGAAAGAATATGAAAGGGTGAGCGAACAAAGCTCAGTAAGTTCATACGGGGTCTCTTCGGTTTCTAAGAAGAGACGACCAGAACGAACGGAGTTTAATAATATATCAACAAAAGCGTAACAGGTACAATAAATAGTTTAGGTACTGAGAATGTCAATGAAAGATATTTATTTCAAACAACAAGTAGTGGCACTTTTACAATTAACAGATAGAGATTTTTATACACATCCGTCCGTCAATTCCAAGTACTTGTGCACCTTTCATCTAGGCAACTCCGATTCACCTTTTCAGACAATCGTTGAATAAGGTTCTCTTACGCTATTATCAGAGCGCCCCCTTATTCTGATGCATCATGATAATCACATCTATAGAATTAAGGTCATTTCAATCTGTTTAAACCATTTCATTATATAGTGAGGTCATTTCAATCTGACTAGACCTTAGGTCATTTCAATCTGTTTAGACCAATTTATTTAACATTGAGGCCATTTCAATCTGACTAGGCCTTAGGTCATTTCAATCTTTTTAGACCAAATACATATAGAGTCCTCATCAATTGGACAAATTTAACATCATATACATATAGTGTTAATGGTACGAGAACACATAAGTCAATTTCAATTTACATAGATACACATTGAACAAAAACACATCAATGGTAAGATATTCCAAGAACGTTCATAACGAGGGAATACAAATCACTACCGGCCACTTGGTAGCATATAATTTATGAAACTTTTAGAATCCTAACACAAAGGATATGAAACAATCAAATGCTAAGGAGTGTAATCCCTTACCTTAAACGCTTGCGTTTCCTTGCAATGATTTCCGGCACGAATCTACAATCATGCAAATAACATTTCTTAGGGTAAAAGAAATCCCTATTTACTTTAATTACCCAACTTATATCATCTTGTTAACCTATGAGTTATTTCTCTTTAACTCTTCTTAAGGTTAATTAGTACCCTTTTTAGGTTTCCCAAAATACCCTTAGGATTTCTAGGTTTCTAACCCATCTTTAATCCTTCATTATCATCTTTCATATACCCAAAATTACTATTCACAGATTACTATTCACGGATTACTATTCATGGATTACTATTCATGAATTACTATTCACACACATAAAACACTAATCCATAATTCAATTTTTCTAGCATGAACCCTAGTTTTTCATTAGGTTTCAATCCATCTTCCATTATCATCCTCCTTAGGTTACAAAAGGAATTCATTATTCTTTCATAATAATAAAACCTAATCATTCATACTAAAATATATATAAACCTTGGTATTTCATCATAATATACAAACCCTAATATTTATAACAAAAGTTTCTAGGGTTTTAATGATTTATACTACCCAAAAGAGAGTTAGGTTTTACCTTAATGATGTTCCAAGCAATGAAGGAGGATTTCCTTCTTCCCTAGGTCCGGCCGAACACCTCCGGCAGTCCCCTCTCTCCTTCGGCTCTCTCTTTCCCTCACACAGCTGCCGCCTTTCTCTCTTAATGCTAGGGTTTGGGAAAAAAATTAATTATGCCTTTAGGTTTAGGAAAATAGGATATATATATTGGTAGGGTTTTTAAATTCCTAATTTAATTGGGTTTTCCTAAGCCCCAAGGATTTCTCTAAGCCCAAATAATTTAAGAGCCCGAACCTAATTTGACTAGCATTAGGAAATAAAATAAATAATTTAAAAAGATCAGTTTTTAAATAAGGAGTATTTATTTATCTAAAGAAGGTAGTTTAATTTATAAAGGAAAATAAAATAATTAAAAAAAATGGGTTATGACATTCTTACCCCCTTAAAAGGGTTTGGTCCTCCAAACCAAACGCACTCAATCGAAAAATAGGGTGGGATACGATTCTCGCATCTCGCTCTCGAGCTCCCATGTAGCTTATCTTTTCGTATGGTTGCTCCATTGCACTTTCACATAAGGAATTATTCTTTACCTCAATACTTGATCCTTCCGGTCCACGATCTTTACCGGTTGCTCGTCGTAACTCAAATCGGCACGAAATCTCATCTGCTTGTATTCGATCACATGACTCGGGTCGGAGATGTACTTTCTCAACATCGAGACATGAAATACATTATGCACTCCAGCAAGTACAGGTGGTAAGGCCAACTTGTAAGCCACCAACCCTACTCGCTCTAAAACCTCGAACGGTCTCACGTACCTCAGGCTTAACTTCCTGCGAATAACAAATCTCATTACTCCCTTCGTCGGCGAAATCTTCAAGAACACACGATCTCCCAACTGGAACTCTAAATCTCGTCGTCGGCGGTCTGCATACGACTTTTGTCTACTCTGAGCGGTCAATAACCATATCCTTATCTGTTGCACTTTATCTGCGGTTACTTGAATGATCTCTGGTCCCGCCAGCTTTCTTTCACCAACTTCTATTCCGAAATCGGTAACGATTGTAATAATCCTACCGGCTCTTCCTCCATTCCTTGTGTTCCCTTAATTTGGCCTAATAGTATTGGCTGGACACCCAACTAAGCCAAATACCCTTTAACTCTCACTCCTAAACTTGAAATCTCAATACTATTCCATGCACTTACCCCCTTAGAAATCAACGCCGCTAAGGTTCCTCGATTCTTCCTACTCAATACATCGGCCACCTTATTGGCCTTCCCTGGGTGATACAAAATGGTACAATCATAATCCTTAAGTAATTCTAGCCATCTCCTTTGCCTCATATTAAGTTCCTTTTGGGTGAAATTATACTTAAGATTCTTATGATCTGTGTAAATCTGCCAAGTTACCCCGTACACGTAATGTCTCCAAATTTCGAAGAAAAAAAAAATCCTACAGGTACTAATTCCAAATCATGGGTTGGATAATTTCTCTTATGGTTCTTTAGTTGCCTTAACGCATAAGTTATCTCCTTATCATTCTGCATCAATACACAACCTAATCCCTTTAATGAAGCATCACTTTAATTCACAAATCCGTCTGATCCTGATGGTACTGTAAGAACAGGTGCGGACATTAATCGACTTTTCAGCTCTTGAAATTTCTTTTCACATTCCTCTGACCAAACGAACTTTGCTTCTTTCTGTGTTAACCTCGTTAATGATCCCGATAACTTCGAAAATCCTTCAACAATTCTCCTATAGTATCATGCTAACCCCAAGAAACTTCTTATTTCGCTAACTGTGGTTGGTCTCTCCCCATATACCATATCTTCTATTTTCGTTGGATCCACTTCAATTTCATCCTTAGATACCACAATCCCTAAGAATACCACTCTCTCTCCTGCCAAAATTCATACTTCTTGAATTTAGTGTACAACTTTTGTCCCCACAAAATATGTAGAACTAACCTTAAATGTTCTTCATGTTCCTCCTTAGTCTTAGAATAAACCAAGATATCATCCATAAACACGACTACTCACTTATCCCAGAATTCCTGAAATATTATATTCCTCAATTCCATAATTGCAGCTGGCACGTTTGTCAACCCAAACGGCATAACCAACAACTCATAATGACCGTACCTTGCCATAAAGGTTGTCTCCACAACATCCCCGTTCTTTACTCTCAACTGATGATATTCCGATCTCAAATCTATCTCCGAGAACTAACATGCTCCGTGAAGTTGTTCAAACAAGTCATCCATCCTCGGCAACGGGTACTGATTCCTAAACGTCACTCGATTCAACTCCCGATAGACAATACACATTCCCATCGATCCGTCTTTCTTCTTTACAAACCATATCGGTGCACCCCACGGTGAAACACTCTGTCTAATCAAATCATTATCCAATAATTCTTGTAGTTGTTCCTTCAATTCCTTGAGTTCAGTCAGCGCCATTTTGTACGGTGTCTTTGATATCGGTGCTGTCTTGTAAGTACCCAAATCTGGCTCATGCCTTCCGGTTAAGTTTCCCGGCAATTCCCCGGACTTTCCTAAAGTTCAGGGGCAATTTGGTAACTTTCCCAAACCTTCCAAGGGGTGAAGGACTTTCTAGGAATTAAAATTCCACGTAGTCCCTCGTTGGAAAGAGCTTCTAGAATGCCACTTTGCATGATTCTAGAAACAGGCTGAGTCATTAAAGGATAAGACCGCACGACTTCATTAGCAAGTGGTTAATGCCGCACTGCTTCATTAGGAAGCACAAATCTGCCTATAAATAGAGGCCTCCTCTATTCATTTTGAAATACAATTTTTGCACTGTTACTATGCCAAAATAGAACCACGAGTTTCCAGAAAGCTGAAACCTCTCAACATCACCTCCCTCCTCTCCAAAATCCCTCCAAAGCCACTCCTTCCTTAGGAAAGCTTCAAGGGAGATAGAGGAACACCGCCATTGGTAACCTCTCCTCCTCTTCTCTTTGAAATATACTTGTTATTTTTGTTATATTGCTCCTTGCCATTTATATTGCTATTTACTTGCTTTATATGTGATTTATTGCCATAAAGATCAAGTCTTTACTATGTAGATCATAATACCCCCATTCCCCTATCACATAGGATTCATGGAGAATCCATCTCAAGGATGAACAATAAGACCACAAATGGCTTGTTCTAGGGTGGATCTCTCACATGATGATGTGAAAATGTCATCTTTTTCATATAAAAATGTCATCTTTACATTAAAAATGTCATCTTTATTTACATAAATGTCATCCCCTTCCCATAGACCTTGCTTCCAAGGATTGTCCACCTAAATGGTTTTTAAAGGACATAGGAAAGCCATAAAGGTCCTCCCTTTTCATTCCTAATCTTAGCTTGCATAGTGTTCCTTACACATGTTTGCATAAAAATGTCATCTTTACTTTAAAAATGCATTTCCCCATGTCCCTCATGGTTGGATCACTCTCTAAGGATTGCCTAGTGACCTTCTTAAGGCACAAAAAGGCATAGTATAAGTATAAAGATCCAATCTTTATACCCCTCCCCTTAGTCCCTTTGGTACTTGAAGCATCTCTTGGGGCGTAGCGGTGTAAAGGTCATATCTTTACATCGTTTCCTCCATATAAAGATGCCATAGTCGGATGTCCCTTTAGAAACGGATGAACCTAAGCCCCACATCTCCGATCATCACTTGAGACAAGCACAAATGTCCCTATCAAGCTCAAATCGTCTCAAGATGTAGGATTGATAGGCAAAGGTCCTTCCTTTCTAAAGAGTCTCATTCTTGGACTATAAAAAGAGGTGTCCCTATTCCGATCACATGTGACCCAAGGTCTCATAATGATGATCGTAAGTCCAAGATGAGGACGGGATCAAAGTCCAGAACATATCAAAATCCAAGGAATCCCGAGCGATAACCAACTCATGGTTTATACGTCCGGAAGACCACTTGGCACATTCCCCCCTTTATCAAATCACATCCCACACACGAAAGCACAAGAGCAAGCACGAAAGTTGGATCTTGGAAGACTTTCTTCGGCAAGGCTCCTTGGGTGAACGCCAAACGTTCTTCCCAAGGGATAACTTAACCTCCGGACCCTAATCCTTTTTTTTCAAAGTTTTGAGGAAATCAAAATGGCGTGGCGACTCCGTTTTTCAATTTAAACCGGATGTCTTCAAACTGATGTGAGGCGGTGAACCCTTACACGAGAAAGTGGTTCAACACACAAAAAAAGCGCCGCAATCTTGGGCACCACATTCACAGTTTTGTGACTCCACTGGGGACTAACCAAAAAGCTTTTATTTTTAATAAAAAAAAAATGATACTTGGTATATAGGTGAAAACCATTAAACTTCCCGTTATCGCCTCCTCAATCGAGTATGGGATAAAATATGGTCTAACAATGCCACGTACCGGTATCCGTTTGAAAAAAAAAAAAGAAAAACCTTTTGAGTGGGTTAGCCTTCCGCCGCGGATCCAATTCTCGTGCTTGCTTTCTTTCCTTGTTTTTTGCATGCATTTTTGGTTTTTGGAATTGTGCACATTCTGAATACTTGATAGGGTGGTTTTTAGTCTTGATAATTCCTCGATTTTCCTAGACATTTTATATCAATTTGGTTATATTTTGTGTTTATTTTAGTTAAATTGCTATATTTTGTATTAGTGAGGAAACAATGTAATAGGGAGATTATTATTAGTATTTTTATGTAATATGTGACAATGGTACTTGGAAGGCAACGGTATTTTGGAATGGATAATCAGAAAATCAGCATTTTGGTCAAGCCAAGTCAACTACAGGCCAGGGAGTTAAAGTGTAACAATGGAGAGACTTCAAGGGCCAAGGAGCAGAAGCTGGAAATTTGAAGAAGGCACGACTCGTGACTCTAAGCACGAGTCGTTCCTTTGTCCTGTACGACTACCTTTGGAAGCACGAATCGTGGCACGAGTAAAATTGAAGGTCACGACTCGTGAAGTACTGCACGAGTCGTGCTCGAGGCGTATGGTGAGGTCATACCAGTAGCAGTTGTACGAGTTTATGGAGTTATTTACGTTATTTTTCTATTTTCCTTTCCTTATGCAATTAGGTTTAGTAAACAAGTATAAATACTTGTTTTAACTTCATTATTAGGGTTCGACTTTTGATTATCATTATTTTTCCTAGAGAGATTTCATAGCTTTTTATGGAGAACTAATTCTACTACTTTGGATTCAATTTTTGGAACCGTCTTGAATTCAATTGAGGTTAATTTCTTTTCATCTATTTTGTCCTATTCATATTTTCTTCTGTTTTGATTGATTGATTTGATTTCTAGGGGTTTTCAATTTGGCCAATTGTTTAATCTTGGATTTTAATTCATTGCTAGAATCCCCTAAGATTGTGTCAATTTAGGGTTTCATAAGTAGCAAATTTATGATTTATGCATGTGTCATGGTAAATTGTGAATAGGAAGAAAATAGACAAGTATCTATTTGAAATAACATTAGAACGTGTTCTCGATCTTAATCTCTTAAAGCGGAATCAATTGATATTGTGAATCTAGACTGTGTCAGTTAGGTTTAGGTATTGATTAGGGTTATTAGTGAATGTGTCATTGCTATTAACTATTATCAAAGGAAGAGACAGAGATTGAAATAAATCTCGTGATCGAGTGAATAGGGTAAAAGTGAAAAGAGTTAACCAATGATATTTGAATGATAGACGGGGAAAATAATTGATCCAAAGTGCTTTCCGTTAATTGTTTAAAACTTAGTTTTTATTCCCTGACTTAGGAATTTAATAAAAATCAATCTTAGACCCCCAATCTTATCAAGTGACAATTGTGCAAATAAGTAACCGTTCTTCAGTGGATCGACCCTGGACTTGTCCTAGCTGCAGTTTTATAGCCGAGTCTAGTCTTGGTAATTAATTTATAGGCGTGCGACTTTAGCTTATCAAATTTTGGCGCCGTTGCCGTGGAACGGTTTTATTTGTTTTCACTCTTATTCTTTTCTTAATCTATTTCTATTTCTTTTTCTTTTTCTTGTTTCCTGTTAATTGCGCTTTATTATTGTTGTCTTGTAGTGTGGAACCTTTTATGGTCCATACCCGTTCTGCTAATCAATTTGTTAGTCCTTTTGTTCCAGAAATTGAAAGATATTTCAGGTGCAGGAGGAATTTGCAGCGGGACGAGATGAATAATAGTAACGGCAGGGGTGATAACGATTCGGAGGTTGTGAATAATGGGGGTAATGGAAGAGGCAATAATAACCCCTACTTCGGACATTGAGGCAAAGGATTGCTCCGAATTGGAATGAGCAACCACAAGCAGTACTGTTTCCTGATTTGCCTACTGGGGTCACTTTTGAGTTGAAGTTGGGGTTGTTGAACCAGTTGCCCCACTTTAATGGGATACTAGGGGAGAATCCTAACTAGCACATAGCGCAGTTTATGCAGATATGTAAGAGCATGAAGCCGACTGCACTTCCTCTTGAGCAACTATTGTTGAGGGCATTTTCCTTTACTCTTAAGGATAGCGCAAACGTGTGGTATTATCACTTGCCACCGAATAGCATTACATCTTGGCAGCAGTTGAAGGAGGTGTTTCTTGATGAGTTCTTCCCTCCAGATCAGATCAATGTCATGAAGCGGGATATCAGTAACATGGAGCAGCGGTCCGATGAATCGTTATATGATTATCACAACCGATTCTATAAGCTTTACAGAAGCTGCCAGTATCATGGCTTTGATGATGAGCATCTCATTGTATATTTCTATGGAGGATTGACTATGCAGGATAAATGGTGGGTGGATTCTGCTTGTGAAGGTAGTATTCTAAATAAAACTACCAAGGATGCAGAGCAGTTGATAGAAGAATTGGCAAAAAGCACAAGAACTCATGGAAGGAGGTCTAGTATTAGACAAGTCAGTGCAGCGGGATCGAGTGATATCACGAGCAAGTTGGAGACTGAGATGGAGGATGTTAAAAGTCTGTTGAAGACATTGGTTTTGGGTCAATAGTCTCAGCACTGTGGCATATGTAGTGATGTGACTCATCCGACCGATTCTTGTCCCACTCTTCAGACGGATGAGGTGATGGATGTTAATGCTATAGGGTTCAATCAGCAGGGTCAGAGGCCATCGCAGTTCAATTACAACGTTGCGAATAATGTTTATCCGAACCTCAGGTATGGTCCACCACAAGGTCAACAAGGTTTCAGATAGCCGTTCAATAATCAGAATGGGTTCCAGTAGGGTTAGCAGTATCAGGGCAACCAGTTTAATCAGTACAGAGCACCCGTTGGACAGCAGCAGCCACAAGGATAGTCTACAGAGGATATGGTCCAGTCTTTAACGCAGAGCATGTCTACCATGAATGGGAATTTCCAACAGTTTCAGCAAAAGACAGAATCAAGTATTAGCAGTTTGGAGAAGCATATGAGTCAGCTTGCAGATACAGTTGGGAGAATGGAGGCTAAAGATTCGGGGAAGTTTCCATCTAGAACTGAACCGAATACGAAGTCTAATGTTAGTGCGGTGACTTTGCGTAGTGGAAGGAAGCTAGAGGAGGTAGTTGTCGAAGAGGAGCCCGAGTTAGTGGTTGAGAGGGTTACACCTGATGAGAAGAAGACTCCAGAGAAGGAGAAGAGTACTGCACCCGTGTTCCCTGTGTATGAGCCAGTTCCCCCATTTCCGTATGTATTGAGGGAGGATAGAAAGTTGGAGCCTGATAAGGCTATATTTGACACATTCAAGAGACTTGAGGTAAATATTCCATTTCTAGATCTTCTTCAGTTAGTCCCGAGGTATGCGAAGTTCTTAAAGGAGTTATGTACTGTGAAGAGGAATCAGAAGGAGTGGAGTCAGAAAAAGGTGAAAATCAGTGAGCATGTGTCTGCAGTCTATCAGATGAGGATGCCTAAAAAGTGTAGTGATCCGAGTATGTTTGTGATTCCGATGTCTCTAGGGGATGCTTCAGAGCATATGGCTATGCTTGACTTGGGGGCTTCAATCAACGTTATGCCCTATGCGTTGTTTGAGAACCTAAAGTTGGGGCCTCTACAGGATACTGAATGAACGCTCACCCGAAATTTTATCATTTTTCTTGATTTTTCCTTTTTTTAGAAAAGAAAGGGGTATATTGTAATGATAAGCTTTTGAAAACATCGGTTTTGGGAGTCGCCACGCCGTTTTTAAAGGAAAACATTGAAA
Source organism: Adenophora triphylla var. japonica (assembly GCA_022495995.1). Lineage (NCBI taxonomy): Eukaryota > Viridiplantae > Streptophyta > Magnoliopsida > Asterales > Campanulaceae > Adenophora > Adenophora triphylla. The sequence goes on along the minus strand of JAFEMH010004829.1, from coordinate 59,907 downwards.
AACCTATTTTAAGAGTATTTTGGGTTCGGGAGTCTGGTTACGTGTTTGGGAAGAACTAGAGAGTTCACCCAACACGCCTCTTTCGAGACTTTCAATCAACGTTGGACAATTTTGGACATTCAAAGTGTGTGTGCAAGGTGTGTCGATGAGCAAAGCATGCGAATTTTGACATTTCATTGATAATATCAAGACTGAGTACAACTTGTGAGCCATGACAGGGGGCCACACCCTTTTACATATTATGATTGTCATAACAAGGCAGAAGGTAAGAAAATCTGCCCAGAGAGCTTGGATGTCGTCCGACACAGGACCTCCTGGAAAGAGGGTGTCGCACAACATGATATCTCTTGGTCAGATTGTCTTTTACAATGACCAAGCTATTTTTGGAACAGGAATGACATTTATTTAACTCATTCAAGACACTATTTGAAGGTCTATGCCCAGTTTTGGATTGACGGGAGTGGACAAAGTCACGATAGACTTTGTATGATACGGATGTCACATGACATGGAACATCCGAGGTTATTCATGTCATGTGGCAAACCGCCTCCAATAAATCGCACCCAAACAGACCATAGGCACCCAAATAGTGGCTTATGAGCCACAGAAATGCTTAGGTAAACCTTGAGCTACAAAAAGGGTAATCTGAACAGATCTGAAGTCCAAGAATGGCTTTACAGCCTTCTGGGATCTCCATCTCGTATGACACAGGATCTCCATGGAGTCCTGTGTCGTCCAACAGGGATAGGCCATTTCTGTGCCCTTCACTCTGTTTGATTCCTCTTTGCTTCTCAAGGCAAACTAAGCACCTTTATTAACTGTAAGCAGTATTAAAACAGTAATATATGAGTATTATGGGAGGATCACATGGCTTTAGTGGCCAAATGTGATAAATCACATGTTTTTGGCCACTTTGAAGTAGCCATCACCTCCTAACTCCATGCAACTGAGTAAAGATTGAACCTTTATTGATCCTAAGATGATCAAATGTCCAGATCTGAGGTGGGGAGAAGTGAATATTGAAGATTCACTTCTCCACCACCTTTATCATGCAAAAATCCCAATTTCTACATAATATTAAAGCAAGTAAGGATGCAATGTATTATAAATGTATTAAAGACTTTATTTAAAGAGGGAGAAGGGTTTAGTGGCTACCTATTGTAGTCCATAAGGTGAGATCACCAGTAGTATGGTGTCCACCCCTTCTACACACCAACAAAGGGAGCTTCTTTGGATCTTGACCTTGAAGTGTGTGTGTGTGTGAGGAGGGAGGTGAGTGTGTGTGTATGAGAGAGAGAGGGAGACTATATTTGGGCAGAGTTTTCCCTATATTACTGGTGTCCTCCCTCTATTCACTCCAAGTCCCTAAAATGATCAGCCATGCCTTGTATTTATAGGCAGGCTGATGGGGAGTCCTATGTCGCACGACAGGGGCAGTTAAACCGCCTTAGTGTCCCATGTCGGATGACAGCGTACTCCTTTTTGCCATATTGGGCCGAATGCTTGGCAGGTCCAATGGGTTTGCTGGGCTGCATGGGCAATTGGTCTCTATTTGCTTCTTTAGCAATTATATGAGTCCAACAATTAATTAAAATGGACCCAAAACACGAGTTCGGGTCGGGGTACTTACAGAGCCCCTCGGCGACGTCACTTCCACGGGAAGTGGGGTCGTCGACACAATGAGAATCCCGAGCCGGACACGAACGGCGGGGGAAGAGATGACCAAGATGGTCATGTGGCTGGACCTCTTATGAAGAGGATTCCTACGTATCCCGTGGGGGAATCAAGCCAAATCGTAGTTCGTTAAAGATGGACGTGCCAAATGAAAGGCTACGGGCTTTGTACCCGAGATTGACTGTTCCAAGGGGATTCACCCCGAAGGTGGGTGTTTATACCCGATATTGACTGTTCCAAGGGAAGTCACCCCGAAGGTGGGTGTTTATACCCGATATTGACTGTTCCAAGGGGAGTCACCCCGAAGATGGGCGTTCATACCCGGGATTTGACTATTCCAAGGGGAGTCACCCCGAAGATGGGCGTTTATACCTGAGATTTGACTATTCCAAGGGGAGTCACCCCGAAGATGCGACTTTTTTCTTTGGGAGTCACCCGCGAATTTGACTGTTTTTCTTTGGGAAGTCACCTGCGAATTTGACTGTTTTTGGTGGGGAGTCACCCCGAAGATTTGACTTTTTTCTTTGGGAGTCACCCGCGAATTTGACTGTTTTTTCTTTGGGAAGTCACCCGCTAAGATTTGACTGTTTTTTCTTTGGGAAGTCACCCGCGAAGATTTGACTGTTTTTTCTTTGGGAAGTCACCCGCGAATTTGACTATTTTTGGTGGGGAGTCACCCCGAGGATGGGCTTTTGTTCCCTGATATTGTCTGTTCCAAGGGGAGTCACCCCGAAGATTTGTATTGAGTGGGAAATCTGTACGGTCTTTTCGGACCGGGTAGTTTATGGCCATTTCGGGCCAATTTCTGTGTTTGGAAACTATACGGTTTTCCGGACCGGGTAGTTTATGGCCATTTCGGGCCAATTTCTGTGTTTGGAAACTGTACGGTTTTCCGGACCGGGTAGTTTATGGCCATTCCGGGCCATTTTCTGTGTTGGAAATTGTACGGTTTTCCGGACCGGGTAGTTTATGGCCATTCCGGGCCAATTCTTGTGTTGACCAAGGGAGATGGGCATTTGACCGCAAATGAATTGATGAATTTTGATGATGAGCAGCCAAGATAGGCTGACGGAACTTAATCAGGGGCAAAAGGGGAAAATCACCCTTCTGGACCATGGGTGTCGTCCGACAAGGGGAGTCTCCAAGGCAGTTTTAATTAAAAGAGCAGGTCGTAAGACAGACCCTAAAAAACCCCATTGTCGCCGAGAACAGAGAGAGAAAGGGAGAGAAAAATTCGAAATTTCTTCCCTCAATTTGATTCAAATCAAAGATTTTGATAATGCCTCCGCGAGCCGAATCGAGAACGAATGTGCAACAAGTCTTGTCCGAGAGGAGGAGACTCGTCGATCGGAATAGACGGAAGAGATTTCCGGAGGGGAATGGCCTCTACCCGGGCCTCGACTTTCATACTTCCACTAAGGAGCAGAAGGGGGTAAGTGCTTTAAAAGATTAACCCTTTTTGAAATTTGATTTCTAGGGTTTGAGATTGAAATTGGGGGAAATCGCACCCAAAGAGGAATTGCACGCTTGGCATGAAGTGCATTATTTTGAAAGATTTTTTCTTTTTCTGTTTTCCTTCTTTTGAAAGAATTTGTTGATTTTTTTTTGAAAATGCACATGAATGAATGCACATATTGTGATGAGTATGCTTTTGATACCTGTGCTGTGCTTACCTGCAGACTTTGCGGACCAAGGGGTCCCCTGAGGCTATTGCGACCATCTGGGGTCTTCTTCCGGGCTCTTCTGATTTGCCGGACAGTCCTAAGGGCCTGGTATTCGCTGCTGGTCTTGGACCATTTTTCACAGCTGTTGGAGACTTTGGAGACACGGCCAGGAGCGTAGAGCTAGTGCGTGCCTTCAGACAGTACTGGTGGGATTCTACCCACACGTTTCATCTTTCTTGGGGTGAGTCGACCATTACTCCATATGACCTCACTGCCATTACCGGTCTGCAGTTCACAGAGAGGCCGATCTTTTCTGAGGACCCCGGCGTGCTGAGCTCAGACGCCATTAGAGCCTTGACTGGCAAGACCTTTCACCTGAAGGGCAATGGGGTTCCTTTGGCGGACTTGCACTCTGCCTTGACTCATCAGTGCCGTCTTTTTGCTGAGGATGTTGCTACTGTTACTGCTGAGCAGTTGGCGAGAGCCTTTGTTTAGGCCGGATTTTCTGACACCCTATTCTGTAATGCCTCTACGACGGCATTGACCCTTTTACTGGAGCCTCTTCGTGATTGGAGCCAGGTGTCCACTTTTGCTTGGGGAGAGGCTGGTTTAGCCCAGGTGTACAGAGGCCTGGATGAGGTGAGCAGAGGCAGTGTGACCTCTTTGGACTTTTACCAGACTGTGCTGGAGGTATGCCCTTTGCCTTTTTTGCACATTGACTGTTGCATTGACTTTTCTGTCATCATTTTTACTGTTGCTGCACACTGAGAGTCTTTTGTCTCTGATTTCAGGTGTGGGCTTATGAGGTGTTTGGCTATTACGCCTGGACCGTGCCTGAGAGGATTGCGGCAGATCTGTTCCCTGCTATTCGCCGTTGGACTTTTGGAGCGAGGGAGAGCCGGAAGGTGGACGGGGTGAAGCCCCGTAAGACGGCCTGCTACCATGACATCATGATTGCTTTGAGGGGTACCCCTGTTGGGTTGAGACATTTCCCCTGGCATGGTAGGTATGGCGAGGAAGTGGTTGGTGCTGCTGCCCTGGTGACCAGGACGAGGAGGCTATTGATTGGCCTGGAGGGAGATGCCCTATATTTGGGGGAGAGAGTTTGTAGGCAGCATGGTTATGGCGCTGTCTCCCGCGTCCCTCATGATCCTCCTGCGGGGATATGGCATATCCGGGCCTTGCCTGACTTGGAGCGGCTGCGGACCGGTATTGATGCTGCTGAGCTTTCTGATGGTGGGGATTATGCCCAGTTTGTCTTCACCGGTTGGTGACTCCTCGTGTGATGGGCCCGGGAGGGCGGCGGGGATGCGATATCTGGCACCTCCCCGCTTTTTTGAGTATGAGGCTGGGGGTAGTATTCGCCGCTCCTCTTTTGACATGTCTGAGACTCACCCGCATCTGCGGCTGCCTCGCGGGACTACTTCTGTGAGCAATCCTTTCTTTTCTGATTCGTTCAAGCTTTTAACTGCTTTACTGTCTGTATTGATTGCTTCTGACTGCCTCTTCTGTTTTCATTGAACAGGTTCCAGCCAAGACATTCAGGACGGTGGCGAAGGCGCTCACCGTCTTGTGAAGATCTTTGCGCCGGTTTCGAAGGAGCGCGGAGCATTGGAAGGGGAGGTGTAGCTCTCAGCCTGGTGACGTTGTGCCTCCGAAGAAGAGGCCTAGGCCGGCTTTGGCTCCTTCTGGCTCACAGGCGGGCGGTTCGAGTCGACAGCCCCAGCCTGATGCTAATGATGACGGCGAGGAGGATCCCTACCAGCCCCCTTTCACCACTGCGTCTGAGTGGCATGGTTATTATGCCGAGCCCCAGCCTTGGGCCCAGTATGAGGATGATGATTCAGACGACGAGATCCATGAGGTGCCGGAGGGTGGCGGCGACGGCCAGGAGCAGAGCGACTCCGAGGAGGAGGTGGGCAGCGTCCAGGATGACGACAGCTCTGAGGAGGGTGAGGAGGATGATTCCGGTGACGACTCCGAGTCGGAGTGATCACGAAGGTCCCCTTTTGCCATGCTTTGACTCTTTTTAGGGAGAGAGGAGAAATGCATGCACTTTTTGTTCGTTTGGATTGTATAAACAAGTATTTTATTGTTTTTGTACTTTGAAAAATACAATGTTTGTTTATTTATGTATTTGTGAGCTCATATGCACGAGTTCGTCCCAAGAAAGGCACAAAATGGTGGCTTTTGGTGTGATTGGGTGTTTTTGCGGTTCTTATACGCATTGGGTGACATTTATGTGTCTCTGGGTGTGTTGAATGTGCCGGATCCTCTCCCGTGGGCTTGATGAGCGAGGGGGAGTGTTTAGGCATGATTTTATGGTGTTTTGGACAGGTTTGGGTGATTTTTTTTGAGCAAGCATTGGGCTGCTTGAGGTTCTTTGCAGCTTGCAGTGCCGGGTGTTCTCGATGGAACTCTCCATGTCGTCCGACACAGGACTTCATGGAGCCTTCATGTCGTACGATAAAGAGAGTCCTGGAGACAGGTTTCTTGGTCAGCAAGCCCCAGCACTTTATAAAAGGCAGACTCGTAAACCACTCATTCCAGCAGTTCCAGCAGGCTTCAAACTTGCCTTCTACCTCAAAATTAGCCCAAAGATTTGATCTTTGGCCCAAAATGGAACATTATGACGACATATCTAAGACCAAAGAGCGTCAATTTCATTCCGATCTCATAAATATGACCCTCCATCATCGCAGCAACAATAGGAGAATCATCGACCAACGATATGGTTTGAGATGCATCTGGGCATTGAAGGAGTGGGCGGTTGATTGGAACCTTCTCCGGGCTGCATCCAGGTACTGGGATTGCGAGAGGCATGTCTTTACCCTCTCGTATAATGATCTTACACCCACCATTGAGGAGTTCCGGGCACTGATTGGGGGAGCTGAGCTTAGAGATGCAGTCTTTCCCCGAGATCCGCGACCTTTGGCTGATTAGTTGGCCGATTTCTTGGGATTTCACCCCGAGCAGGTGGTGATCGATTCTTGACTGTCCTTTGTTGACTGGCCTGCATTGCCCGATTGGGTATCGCATCCGGAGTATTTGACCTATCCACAGCCATGGACATTTTTATGCTGATTATGATTTCCCTGTACTGCTTTTGTGAGTATGACGGGGTATGTTCTGGTTTACTGCTGGGAGTTGTTAGACAGATGCGGGGCTCTCGAGGTACCACACTAACTGAGATTCGACTCGGGCAGGGAGAGAGAGACATAGTTCCCATTCTTCTGGCAGAGACTTATCATGGGATGGACCGACTAGCTGGAGGGTCGGTGCATATGGGACGTGGCAGCCCCAGTCTCTTGTCATTGTGGATCTTTGAGCGATTGAGGCTCATCTCCCCATTACCTGTTGGGCAGACTGCAGCACCTTGGGTCACACAGCAGAGGCGAGTGGCTCCGGAGGCTTCACAGGAGAGTTGGCAGAGGCGATTGGCCAGGTATACTACCACTGATATCCAGTACTGGGTTCCTGGATGGAGGCTTGAGACCATGAGCGGTAGGCAGGATGACTCTGTTATAGTGAGGCTGTCGGGATTGCACTTCTCATCATTTAGCATTCCCTTGCTTGTTCAGAGGTAGCATGGATACCCACAGCAGGCTGTTGATAGGTTTCAGAGAGCAGATGGCCCGGGATACCGTTCCTCTTGACATGACTGATGTCCAGACTCTCAGGTTCTTTGCCAGGGCTTTTTCAGGGGCAGCTTTTCCTGCTCACACACTGATACGGAAAACCTGGGGAATCACATATCTGTCCACCCTGTATCTCATTTGGTATGGGGAGCAGATGGGACCAGTTCAGCACACCATTGAAGCATACTGTCGAGGGATCCGAGGAGGAGACCAATCTAGCTTGGAGCTACGCGATGCTGAGGCACAGGCTGACCCCGACAACGTGACTGATGATCCGGCAGCGGATTTTGAGAGACTCGTAGAGAGGAGAGCCAAGATGAGGGACGACCCTGAAGTTATGGCTCGGAGGACAGCTCTGAGAGAGGAGAGAGCTGCCCAGGCGGCGCTGAGAGCTGCCGGATTGGTTGACTCACCGACCCGCATTATTCCCGAGCCGGGGCGACGGGAGACAGAAATATTTGGGATAGCTAAGCCAAAGACCTCCCGAGGACCGAGGAAGAGGAAGAAGAAGGGTGCTAGTTCAGGAGTGGGAACGAGCGACTAGGATTAGGTGACTTATCCTTGTATCCCTTATTTGCCGACACAGACAATTTAGATGTACCTTTTAAAAGATATTATTTTGCTAATGTTAATGAGTCGAGAGTGAATCGTGCTTGAACTCATCAATGAATGTATTAATGTGATGAAAGTTGAAATTACTTCAGAACTTAATCAAGACACATTTTGGTAATCACAAATACAACTGTTGACAGGATTTGGTGATTTTATGGTTTTTAGACCGAACCGCGAACGGCTGCCTACGTTCCCCTTTTACAGATTGGACTAAGGGGCTCAGGTCTCCGTAGTTCGACCCAATTAACTTTGTGTTTAAGAAAGGGATAGATAGAAGGGGGACAAATGGTGCAACCCTGTTTTTTACCTAGACCGCCCGTTTTTAGGGTTTTCAGCCTAGTTGGGTATATTCTTTTAGCACCGAGCGCGCCCTTTGTTTTGCACGGACTGCCTTTTGAGAGGTTTTCAGTCTCGTCTGGGTACATTATTTTCGCGCTTTTGTTTTGTTTTGTTTTTTTTTATTTCTCTTTTTTTTTATAGAGGGGGAGACTCGATTCAGACGTAATAGCGGCGCAGTTTGTCGCCGTTCACCGGGTGCATGAAGGGATTACCATCCAAATCTGTCAACTTCATTGCTCTGCCAGAGAAGATCTCTTTTACCAGATACGGGCCTGTAAGTACCCCAATCTGGATCACCCCCTTTCAAGCACACGGGAAGCACCGCAGACTCATCAACGCAGTCTCGACGACCTCTGGCACTCAAAACCCTCTCAAAACCCCCAGCCAAACCAAGAGAGGAGCCTTCCTGGGATAAAAAGGGACAAAAGGACCTTTTGGGAATTTTCAGGAAATTGGAAAAGCATACATGGTCCGTACGGACCTCTTTGCTTTAATAATTACTGAATCCTCTTAAAGTCCACAATATTCCCTCAAATCCCGGGAAAAATGATTACCCTCCTGCAGAGTTGGTCCGTACGAACCTCTTTGCATGTCAAGTTGGTCCGTACGGACCTTATTGCTCAGGGGACATCATAATTGCAGAATATTCACCATCATCACAGATTCCCTCAAATCGAGGAAAATCAAAATTCTGGATTACCAGGGAGGTCCGTACGGACCTTCTTGCACCAAATCTGGCACTATAAATAGAGGGCTCCCCCTCCTCATTTTCACACACCTCCCACTTCTCTCTTCCTCCCTAAGCCTTCCTCGCTTCCCTCTAAGTCCTCTCGAGGCACTCCCGGCCCCTTTCGGATCCTTCCGAGGCCTTCCGAGCTCCCTTGTGGTGCTCCGAAGCCTCCCCGAGCGCTCCCGCGACGCTCCCGCGCTGTCCCGAGGCACTCTCGAGGTACTCTGAGGCCCCTCGTGGTACTCCGAGGCCTTGCTTGGTCTTTCCACGGTGTCCCGGCTCTTTCCGAGTCAAACCGGCGATCCCAAACCATGCCGAAACTCTGCCCGAGTGATCCCTGCGATCCCAACGCACGCCGAACCTCTGCCCGAGTGATCCCTGCGATCCCCACGCACGCTGAACCTCTGCCCGAACGCAGCCTGCAACATCAACTCACGCCGAAACTCTGTCCGCAGACAACTGGTCCCTCCCGAAGCAATCCCGATCCGTACCGGAACGCTACTCCGACCTCAAACACTATTCCCCAGCGGAAGACAGATACGAACCAACATTGGTAAGGCTTCCTTCCATTACTATTTCAATACATTTCAATACGTAGTGTACAATGTAGACATCCTGCATAGCATGCATTTTTAAAAGCACACACACACACACACACAACATTTTAAAGGATATTAGGGGTATCCGAAAGACTCGTTTCACGAGGCGACTCGGGTGAGCTCTAATATTCTAATATTCTCTTCCCGAGGAGTCATCTGACCTCCGAACTCAAAATCTCATCACAAAAACAGTTTAAAATTATCTTTAAACTGATGCCCTTTTTCAATGTTTTGGGCTTAATAAAAACGGCGTGGCGACTCTACAAATGCGAAAACAACGGCGAGACATCCTCCAACCGAAAAACGCTGCAAAGCGGGGAAATGCCAGATGCCGGGGCGCGAATGCGCTGCCTCTCGGATCCGGGTAATTTCAGTTGGCGACTCCGCTGGGGACTTTTTTGTTTTAAAAACTTTTAAACAAAAAAAAAGATTTTTAAAACGATGATGAGGGGTCAAACTTTCATTTTACCCCTTCCTTTAACTGTTGTGTGTGTGTGCACGTGCTTCGTTTTTATTTTACAAAAAAATAAAAATACAAAAAAAATGCATCAATATACATCTGTGCATACATTTAAAATTCTTCAAAAACTTCTGTTTTACTCAGAAAAAAGAATTTTAGAGACCGCACACTACGCGCACTGCTGCCTCGGTTACACCGCACACTACTCACACCGGCCGCCTCGATTACACCGCACGCTAAGCGCACTGCTGCCTCGGATACACTGCACACTATAACCCTCAACCCAGAGTGGTCTCAGTTGCAGTCCGTTTGGTCTTCCTAGGCCTCTTGGACGCGCACGGGATCATTCCAAACATCCCATCCTAGCCAAGCGTCAACCCTGCACGTTTGAGTCTTGAGTCACACTCGTCCCGTACTCGGTTGGTTTTTACCTGATCCCGTGTCATACAGCTGGATACATATACCATGCCGGCCATTTTTCGAGTCAAGGCTCGGAACTCAAGATCCCTTGCGCAAGCAAAGCGATGAAAGGTCATGCTAAAATCTTGACCTCGATCTTGATTTCCAAAGCTACACCTGCACGATGTTCCGTCCCTGGATATACATCCATGCCCACATGACACCATGTCATCAAGCCTTTGATACGTCGCCCATGACAATATGACCCGGCCAACGCCTAACGTCACTGTATACCTTGCGCAAGCAAGGTAAAGAGAGGTCATGCCGAACTCTTGACTCCGATCTTGACTCAGTGGCCGCTCGGTTCACTATTCACATTGCTAATGCATCAAAACGAACATGACAAAGGCTCGGTCCTTAGGTTCGATTTTCGTTTAGGCCGGTGGAAACCGCTTGCACTATAGGACCCTCGCCCGGGGCTGTCCACCCCGGGATGTCGAAATACTGTGTGCAAAACGAGGGGCTTATAGCCGCACGTACGGTCTCCACTGACCCAGAATCTAGCATAGTTGCGAAAAAGAAGAGCAATCTTTTCCAACCTACCTAGGATTCTGAGAAAACATGTTTTAAGTAAATTAAAACAACAAAAAAAATCATAAAAAAAAAGAAACGGAAACCGCATGCCACGTGAGCTTTCCCCCTTTTATCCCGTAAGGCCATTCCTGTGTCTAAACCTTGCCCATCACCCCCTCCAGCTAACAGAGAGTGGTCGAGAGTACCCGGGAACCCGTCTCCCAGTGTCAAAACAGCAAGGTCCTACCTCCTTCCCAACTCTGTCACCAGGATAGTCCGTCAACTCCCCATGGCCAAGTCAGTGGATAACAACGATGAGAACGAGACCTTACCCCCAAGAAATTTCCCAACATTGGAAGAAGTTTGGCAGGTCCTCATGGACATTGAGAAACGTCAAGGTGAGCAACAAGCCTGGATCGAAGGTGCCATGCACCACTTCGGAACATTAGCCACCCAACTACCCGGGGCTTCCCAAGTCATGACTGCTCCTACAGCCTCTAACGTCTCTCATTGTCTCCCGAAATCAACCCGTTACCCTCATACGAGCCATGCGGTTATGACGTAAGGCCACAAGACCTTCCGTAAGAAAGCCTCGCCCATTCGGCCTTCCGAGGTCCCTACTCACCGCCGAACAACGAACACATCTCGGTGGGACGTTTGCGACAGAAGGTTTGTCCGGAAATGGAATTCCGTGATGAAATGAACGAGGGCCGTCCTCGAAGAAAGAAGAAGCCATCTTCTCAACAAAAACCGAAAAAGAGGTATGAATCCGGTGATCCCACGCCGGAACCCTTGGAGAACCCTCAGGAAAATTTGACTACTATGTCATCTACTCCAAGAAGTCTAGCTCGCACAAGGCCATGGCAATGCATGCTCCATGATCACCGGGACGAGCTCCGCACCGCCACCGAAGGCCCGAAGGTCCAGATAATCCAACCCCGTCTTGGGAAGATCTCAAAGCCACTATTGATGCTTCGCAAGAAAGCCATGACAAAGTGAACGAATTGAAATGCTCGCCCGGCCTTACGCCAATCGTGCTCCTCCCACTACGTAAGTAGGAGAGACAAGCAAACCATAAGTCCAGAAGTGAACGTTCGACACGTTCCTGGCCAAATCCCAGTGAATCCTCCACGGACAGACAAAAGGCCAGCCATACCCGAGCCACAACCGAAAAGGGGCCCTACGCCAAAGAAGCCGAAACCTTGGACCCAAAGGCCGAAGATCCTGTCTTAACACAAACCAAGCGCACTCAGCTAACATCTCACTCTGGTCCTTACTCACTTCATCTTACCCGCACAAGCTCAAGTTGGAAGAAAGCTTGGCCTGCACCATGGTTCCCATCACAAGTGACACCCGATGAAGCGGTTCGGATGATTGGCAACGTTAATTACAAAGAATATCATCACTTTCACGTAGCTCGACCTTCCAAAATTTGGGGCCGACCACAATGAGCCTCTCTACATAACAGCTTCAACCGGACGAGCGTCGTCTCCCACGGGTTTTCGTAGATGGGGGATCATCCACGAACGTCCTTCCACCCAAAATGATGGATTTGCTAGGGATCAAAGCAACCGATCTAAAGCCCTCGACTCGTGCAATCAAGGTATACGACTCAACATCCCGCCCGCCTTGGGAATAGCCACCTTGAACCTATGGTTCGGAAAACAAATGGTCCCGACGGATTTCCAAGTCATCGACATCCCGATCACATTCACGCCATTTTGGGACGCCCTTGGCTACACCCGCATCAATGGGGTGGCATCCACTCTCCATCGCTGCGTAAAGTTCGTCCAAGGAACAGATCTAACCATCATCTACGACGATAGCGTAGTCACCGAAAGGACCGACACAAACGGCGTCCCGAGTCTTAGAGATCAAACACGACGATGATGGCATGATGCTAACAGTGGTTCACCATCGAAAGCCCAAAGGCCCGTGTATGCCACATAGACCCGCCTTTGATTTGGGACAAGATCCCTCCCCCGATGAAAATGATGAAGCACATGAACTACATCCCTGGGGCTCGGTTTGGGAAAACGCCATCGTGGCACCCAACAAATCATCCATATCAAAGAATGTAATACTCTCCACGGCTTGGGATACTCTCCTACTCCCGAACACATTGCGGAGGACAAGCGAGCTGCACGAAAACGCTCCACGTATAACAAAAGAGGCTTGCACACAACCTCCGATCTTCGCCCTTACAGCCTTCGACATGACCAAGTACTTCACAAAGAAGGCCGGCAACTTGGAAGAAGATCCAGAAAGGGAACAGAGCCGATCGGCGCCAAACAAAGCCGGCCGACAAACATGGACAAGCTCCAGCAGTAACCTCGGCAAGATTCGCAGGCCTCAAGCCAAATCCCGTCCGAAGAGCATTTCTCGACACACCGCCTCTACCGGGATCCATGACCACCACTATTCACAACGAATTTTGGTTTGGGAAAACCCCCTCTTCGCGTAAGAACTCGAAAACTCTCTCGTCAATACTCTCTCCTTCAACAAGCGGGACGAGTCCGCATTCGAGCTAGTAATGCCCAAGACAAAAGCAAAAGACTCCGCAGACGATGCTTGGGACGAGCCACTCGCTCCACTCGCTTCTTCAAAGAAGAAATCGAGATGCCGATCTAATCGATTTTGTTTCGATAACTCGTGATAGCAATGATTGGGAATGGTGACATAAAGCCCTTCAAGCCCCATCTCCTATCAAGCTCATTGCCACTCAATAACCGGGCCACCTTCTCCGACTCCACCGCCAAAGAAAAAGGACATGATCGAACAACTTGGTCTCGACCCCTCGAGTCCTAGAGTCTAGTGTCAAAACTTATCCCGAATCCATTATCTTTGAATTTGAGTCTATCGAGTCATCCGATGGCCTCACGCCGTAAGATTACGAGCTCATTGCCAATAATGTATTCCCGTATGCTCTTAATGAATGCTTCGATCTTTCCGAGTATCCTCTCATTGCATCTTTAACAACTGATAAATTAACTAACACACAAACAGTTAATAACGATTCACTTGATAAAGAAGCAGACACATTAAACGAACAATACATTAAGCACATCTTTAAGCATGTTGTCAAACGAGAGAAAACCGGGCCCAAGCTGCCGAGGAGGTTTTAACCAAAGTGAATTTGGGAACTGCTGAAGAGCCAAAAGAGACGCAAATCGGAAGTTTCTTCACCGGCACAGAGCAAGACGCATTGACTACACTGCTCAAAGAGTTTGTGGACGTGTTCGCTTGGTCTTACCGAGACATGCCCGGATTAGATCCTAACATTGTAGAGCACCGGATTCCCTTGAATCCCGAGGCTAAGCCCATCAAGCAAAAGCTACGCCGAATCAAGCCAGAATGGTCTTTACAAGTCAAAGAGGAGATCGAAAAAATGCTCCGCGTCGGCTTCATCAGGGTGATCGAGTACCCCACATGGCTCTCCAATATCGTCACGGTTACCAAGGCCAATGGAAAAGTACGCTGTTGCGTGGACTTCCGAGATCTCAACAAAGCAAGTCCCAAGGACGATTTTCCACTACCCAACATCGACATGTTGGTAGACACTACAGCCAATTTCGAAGTCAAGTCCTTCGTGGACGGGTTTGCCGGCTACAATCAAATCAAGATGGCCGAAGAAGACCAAGAAAAGACAGCCTTCACAACCCCCTGGGGAACCTACTGCTACACGCAATGCCGTTCGGACTAAAGAACGCCGGGGCTACCTACCAACGGGCAAAGAACCGCCCTCTTCCACGATATGATCCACAAAGAGATCGAAGTGTACGTCGATGACATGATCATCCACTCAAAGGGATCGATGGACAACACCTCACGTACCTAAGAAAATTCTTCAATCGCCTCCGAAAACACTCAATGAGGCTTAACCCCGCCAAATGCACATTTGGGGTTACCGAGGCAAGGTTTTGGGATACATGGTCACCGAGAGAGGCATCGAGGTTGATCCTCAAAAGATCAAGGCTATCATCGAAATGAGACCACCGCAAACTCGAGACGGAGGTGAAAAGCTTCATGGGCCGCCTACGGTATATCGCCCGCTTCGTCAACCAATTGACCTCCATGTGCGAGCCAATCTTCAAACCGATGAAGAAGAACGCCGACATTGAATGGAATTCGAATGCCAAGATGCCTTTGAGAAAATAAAAGCATACCTTGTGAGTCCTCCGATTCTCTGTCCTTCCCACGAGGAAAAGCCATTGTTGCTATACCTAACCGTGACCGACACCGCAGCTTGGAGCCATGCTCTGTCAAGAAAAGAAGGAGTCACGAGTCGAAAATGCCATCTACTTCGTCGGAGAAAATTTCAAGGCAAATAACTCAATTACTCGCCCACGAGAAAACTCGCGCAGCCTCCGGTATGGGTTGTCGGGAAACTACGGCACTACATGCAACGCACACCTGCACACTTGGTTTCCAAAATGGACCCAGTCAAGTACCTCTTCGACAAACCATCTCTGTCAATGAGGCTCGCCAAATGGTCTTTCTTCCTAGCGGAATTTGACATCAAGTACGTGAACCAAAAGTCAATCAAGGGACGGGCCATGGCTGAACAACTGGCTGATTTCCCAACCGACGAGGCTCGAGGCCCCGAACCACAGTTTCCAGACGAGGGAATCTTCGCAATCGAAGGCGAAAATCGATGGCAACTGTTCTTCGACGGAGTATCCAACAAAAAGGTAAACGGCATCGGTATGCTCTTGGTAGATCCCAAGGACGAGCACACCCCAATTGCTATAAAGCTCAATTTCGAGGTAACCAACAATGCCGCCGAGTATGAAGCCTGCGCTGCCGGACTACAAGCTGCACTCGAGAGGAATGTCCAGAAACTCAAAGTTTATGGGGACTCAGCCTTGATCATCAACCAAGTCTCCAACAAGTGGAAAACCATAGACCCAGGCTTGCAAAAATAACATGCCTGCATGGAAGACCTCATCACACAATTCGAAAAGGTCACCTTCCACAACTTGCCAAGAGACCGAAACAGGTTTGCAGATGCCTTAGCCACCTTGGCTTCCCTTGTGGAAATCCCTGAAGGAAAAGCAATCAAACCCTTCAAAGTCGTACGAAAGGAAATTCCTGCCTACTGTTGTGAGATCGAACCAGAACCTAAGCCCATCAATGAGCCATGGTATAACCAGATCTCCCAATACCTCAAGAGCGGGGAAACTACCTTCATGAACAAGGAATACCCACACACAGAAGGGGTCAAAACCAAGAGCATCATGGCCCTAAAACGCCTCGCCTCTCACTTCGTCATCCTCGGGGACATGCTATACAAGAAACGCTACCATGGGCCACTCCTACGTTTGCATCGGCCCAAGAAGAAGCAAACAAGTTCATGAACGAAGTCCACAATGGGGCTTGCGGTCCCCACATGAACGCCCGAGCCACGATGCAAATCATTCTCGGGATGGGCTACTCTGCGGATCTCCATGGAGGAAGATTGCATCCACTTTGTCCGAAGGCTGCGACAAGTGTCAACGGTTCTCCAACCTCAATCATCTGCCGCCCCACGATCTCTCTTGCATGACTACACCTGGCCATTTGCCACTTGGGGAATTGATGTCATCAAGAAAATCGCTCCGCCGGGCGGCAACGGTCACGAGTTCATCTTAGTAGCCATCGACTACTTCACCAAATGGGTCGAAGCCAAGTCCTACAAGGTACTCACCTCCAAGAAGGTCGCGCATTTCCTCAAGGAAAACATCATCTGCCGATACGGCATCCCAAATGAGGTCATATCAGGACAATGGTTCACACTTCAAAGGGGAATTCGACAGGGCTGGCAGCTGAATTCAAGATCACACGCCACAAATCTTCTCCCTACCGGCCACAAACAAACGGCGCCGTGGAAGCGGCAAACAAAACCCTCGAACGGATCATCCGAAAAATGACCACCCGAGGACGAGATTGGCCCGAGAAGCCGCACCTTGCACTTTGGGGCTACCGCACATCAGTCGGAAACGACCACGGGAGAAACCCCATTCGCCACGACATACGGGATGGAAGCGAGTCCTTCCCATCGAGTGGAAATTCCCTCACTCCGAGTGCGCTGGAAAATGACATCAACGAAGTCGAATGGCTCGAAGCCGACACGACAAATTGGCTCACGCTAGATGAGCGACGACTAAAGGCCATGGAACACGTCCGAGCCTATCAAAGCGGGATGGCTAGAGCTTTCAACAAGAAGTCGAATCCAGAGACATCGGGAAGCGACCTTGTACTCGAAGAAAAGCCTCCCGCTCCCGAACCACCAGCTGGGAAAATGGGAACCCAGCGTGGATCGGCCCTTTCGTGGTTCAAAAGATCTTCTCCGGAGGTGCCATGAAGCTAACGGACCTAGACGGCAATCCCTTCATGAATCCGGTCAACGGAAGCAAACTTCGCAGATACTTTGCCTAAAGAAGAAAAAGCGTGCATCTCTTGGCACTCCATGTAGTGTCGAACTACGCGGACACTGAGCCCTCTAGTCCGGAGGAACGTAGGCAACCTTAATTGGTCCGGTCTAAAAATACACAAAAAGTCAAAAGTTTGAATGTCAATCAAGACCTCCATCAAGCTACACACTTTTCAAGAACACGCCCCAACGTCACCTTGACCAAGTCAAATGACGACGGCAACATCAAAGGACATCCGAGGGTCGCTCGGCATCAAACGGCGACTCATGTGCGCTTCCAAGCCGGGGGCTTGCCTTCGCCCTCACGCGCTTCGAAAAAAAAAAAAGAGAGCTCGAGCAAGGGCCCACAAAAAAAAAAAAAAAGAGCTCGAGCAAGGGCTCACAAAATAAAAATAAAAAAAGAGAGCTCGAGCAAGGGCTCACAAAAAAAAAACAAAAATAAAAGAAGCTCAAGCGAAGCTACAAAAAGAGGTCAAGAGCCCGACGCCAACAAGAGTCAAGGAAGGCTGCGAAAAAGACCGTCAAAACGACTTGTCGGGGATCATTGACCTCTCGGCCCGAAACCTGAAAGCCTAAGCGGGGATTGCCGTCATGGCCCCAGGCCCTTCGGTCATGCAACGAAAAGTTCGATGGACGCCGACCAAGGTGCACAAAAGAAGCAAAAGGCAAGCAAGAGATCTTGCGTCTCGGCAAAGCTTTAAAAAGTAAATCACAAATCACTAACGGTTACAACATTTCTTGATGAGTTCGAAGCACGGTCTACTCTCAAGTTCACAACATGCTAAAAGACTGACTTAATACATTTAACAAATAATGTGTTTGCAATGCAATGAATGGATACCTAGGAGGTCATTCCGCGCCGTCTGCGCTTGTCCCCTCGCCATTCTTTCCTTTCTTACCTCGTCCCGGCGAGTCTTCTTTCGCTCCACGTGAACCAACTCTGCGTCTCTCGGTCAGAGATCGGGGTCCTCCCCATAGAGTCAAACAATCCGGTAGCTCTCGGGGCTTCATTCGCCGTGCTTCGGCTCGGATCTCCTCCTGCGAGTCGCAAAGAGGACCTCTCCCCGTCGGTCGGTCAACTCTAGTCTCGTAGTCAAACAAAGTGTCTCCCGTCACATCGAAAGGGTCGGACCGGGCTTTGGCACTCCTAAGGCAATAGCTGCTACGGCAACCGGGTCCCAGAATCGCTACACGCACGCTCTCCAAGGCCACTTGGGGCCCTTGACATTTGCTCATACCGGGCCAGTGCGAGTCGTCAATACGAAACTCCCAGACGTCTAAGGAGTACCACGGGAGGGAAAGCGGAATACTTCCATACCCTCGGAAAATACAAGAAAGCACACAGGCGCCATACAAAGAGAAGCTATCTCCGTAGTAGCAAGGTCATCCCGGCCAACAAAGGCTCTGCTTTATCCCAAGCTGCCGGAAACAAGCGACGGAATATAGAAGGAGGACCAAGACAAACACGGAACTCGACGACGTAGGACCCTTCTGCAAGACCCTCCTAGTCTCAATCCTCCGGTGAGGAACCCACCAACGGATCGATGCGTACCAAGGCGTGCCATCCATCTCTCCCAGGCGGACTGATCCATATCCAACACAAGAGGTCGCTGAGCAAATTACCACGGGCTAAACGACGTCGGAGCCTCGGGCATGGCCTGAAGTCTCTCTCGCGGCCACAAGGTGAGCAAAACGAGGCTTCCCCCTCTCATGAAACGATCCCCAGTCGCCAGACGGTCGATACCATGAAGAGTCTCCCCCAGCACCAACGGGACAATATCCTCTCCAGCCCTGCAGTGCCCAACCACATCTAGCAAAGCGCCATCGCAAATGCCAAGGGAGCTGACCATGAAAAGCGTCGCCATCACGCACAAGGCAAATGCGTCCCAAGAGACATCACTCTCATCATCAACCATGAACCGCTCCGGCAGCTCAGAAATGTCGATATGACCCGAATCAAGGATCATGCCCTGCACTTCTCCTAACGAAGTCCGAAGAAAGCCTGCAAGCTTCACGCTCACCGCAGCACCACCAATCAAAGGAAGCGAGATGGCCTCCACCTCCGGTCCCCCCATCAAAGCCCGAAAATCCTCAAAAGTAGGCACCATTTCATTGTAGGAGAAGCAATACACATGCCTCCTAACATCCCAGAACTTCGCGGCAGCCCGCAACAAATCCCAATCAGGAACCAACTCCTTAAAAGACCAAATCGAGCAAAGACGAAACCTTACCTCGAAAGCCCGTCTCTGATGCCTCATACGGCGCCGCATCCACGTTTTCAGCTGCCCAAGGAAGTGTGCTTGCCTCTCCTGCGAAAGCCTCGGCAAAATTCTAGGAACATACAAAGAATCCATGGAAAAAATGGAGGTTCCTAGAGAAAATGGGGAAGAAAGCTCGAAAATGGCTGCAAATGGGGAATGGGGAAAAGTCCAGACATTGGAAAGCATTTATGTCCTCCCAAAAAGCAAAGGTGGTCCGTACGGACCTCTTTGCAATGCAGGTCTGTCCGTACGGACCTCTTTGCAACCAGAACCCATTTCCCCAGCAAACAGTACAACAACCACTGTCCTCAGCAGGACCTTGCTCCAAACTGCCCAAACACTGGCCAAAGCCATTCTCGGCAAACATACACTACCCACAAATGCACTCTCAGCTCACGTGGCATGCACAAAAAAAAATAATAGCAACCATTTCTAGGACAATTCCCAGGAATCACAAAAATGACATTACATCTTAAAATAAAATATTGTTTGCCGTGCAAATACGAGTGTTTTATTACAGGTACCCATAAATGTCTGTTGCTAAACAAGAAAAAAAAAGGAGAAGATATGAAAAGAGGGAAAGCAAATGAATACTAATCAGACTCCTCAGCATCATCATCCTCGCCAAGGTCCTCCAGAGAGAAGTCGGGCATCCGGTGAACTCGCCGTCACGTCCTCGTCGTCGAGTATCGAGCCCCGCGGAGGCTGCCACTCAAAGTAATCCGAAGGATCAAATCCGGCGAAAGGATCAAAGAAAGAAGGCTGCGAGGATCCCTCACCTGTGCGTCTGAGGAGGGAAGAGCGATAAAAGGGGCTGCGCCTCGGAGCTCAGAAGACGTCCGGCATCCATGCTATGCCGCCCCCTCGAAGGTCCCTCTGCTTTGTGGCTCCGGCTCGGCTCTCGGTGGAGGAACATCTGAGAATGCCTCGAAGGCATCGGCTAGTACGCCGGCACGCGTCGGGAAGACCGGCAAGACGGCTTCGACGCCATCTTCTTCGCAAAGGACCTCATCGCCACATAACGGCGAGTCGGCATATCATAGGCTCTCCCGGGACTGCACAAGCAAGCGGCCAAGGAAACGCTCGGCAATACGGTTATACTCAACAACAAAAGAGAAAAATACGAAAAGATGCCAAGATGGAAAAGAGTCAGCACACTCACCGATCTATCGGGATCCACTCGATATGCGGCGGGGAGCACAGCTCGAAATGGGTATAGACACCCTCCTCCTCGATCCTTCCCCACGGACATACGTGAAATCCGGCCCCGGCATCGGAACCTGCAGGGGAACTGCGGGCCGGCCTCTCTCTCCCTCGCCCGATACACTGCGACTTCCTCAACTTCCTCCTCACGAAGGCCCCATACTCCTCTCCATACAAAATAAACTCCTCGGCACCCACACCGCCAAGGTACCTCTCAAATTCCAACACATGCATATCCCGAGAATCAAGCATCCCAAAAGGAGGGTCCCTCGGAGCCACGGGAAGCACACAGGCCATCTTTGCCCGGAAGACCCGCTCCCCAGGGTACATGACGTCACAAGTCGGGCCCTCGGCATCTTTCGCTGTGGCTGTCACCTCGGGAGCCCCCTCGAACTCATCAGCCTCATCCCGCGCCCACGGGAACAAAATAAACCCCTGGGCTACCTCTCTCCAGACTCTCCTGCACATCCCCGTAGGCGATGGTGAGCTTCCCCCTGCTGCTCCTCCTCTTCCTCGCCGAACGAGCCCAGCCTAACATCGCAGGATATGCTGCAACAGCCCCAGGATCTCTATCCCACGGGAAGCACTGAAAGATCTCGTAGAACCACACCTGCGACAAAAGCAGAAAAGGGCTCAGTGCAAAAGAAGATGGAGAAACGACAAGTTGCTAAATCAAAAACAGCAATAAACTCATACCTCCAGAGCAAAGTCAAAACAGGCCAAAGAACTGGCCACACCCCGGCTAAACCGGTCCAAAGAAAAGTAGAGCTCGGCCAAGCCCGCCTCGCCCCAAGCAATGTCACAAACTCTCTCCAGATCAATCAAGCTCTCCAACAGAGCAAAAGGAGCCGCAGTCGCGTGGTTCGAGAACAAAGTCTCGGAAAGTGCAAACCACAAAAAGGAGCGCGCCAGCTGCTCCGCCGTCACCTGGCCGGTACCCCGAACATAGGCCCCGATACTGGCCGTGATCCTCAGCTCCACATCGCTATATAGCATCCCCAGACCCCTGCGAGGACGAGGCTCAAAGCCCAGCAGCTCGGTCAACACATCATCAGCTATCATATCCCTCCACCGCACTGGCCCTCCTTTGAAGGAAAGCCCGGTAATCGCAGCAAAGTCGGTAGGCGTCACTGTCACCTCTCCCCAGCTCAGATGGAAGGTGTGGGTGGTATCCCACCAATACTCAGAAAGGCCAAGGAAGACGCTCTTGTTCTTCCTCGTGTCAGAAACCCCGGCCAAATTCTCTACGAACACGCCCAGGCCAGAAGCGTAGACCAGCCTCCTGGGACTCGGCCTACCATCCACAGAAATATCAGGCATCCGCTGCCACAACTCAACAACAGCCTCGAGCGATCCCCGAGTCTTCATCCTCTTGGCCTTCCCGGCCATGAGCCCCTCATCCTGCAGGTAAACACAGCAAAGGTACGTCATTCGCAGTACTTAATGCCAAAGAAAATCAAAGCATACATATCCCGTCACGAAACACGGCACACATTGCACATACTTTTCACATATAACCCGTCACAAAACACGGCACATATTGCACATAATTTTCACATGCAATTCTCACATATATCTCGTTACGAAACACTGCACATATTGCACATACTTTTTACATGCAACTCAAAACAATGACATGCATTATACATAATTTTTTCCATGCAGTCCGTCACAAAACACGGCACACACTGTACAGATTTTCTCAACAGAGGGATCAAGCACTACACGACACATTTTCAAAATAAACCGTCACGAAACACGGCACATATTGCACATATTTTCCCCACAAAGTCCGTCACCCAAAAACATGGCACACACGGCATGACACATCTGCATAACAAAAATCCGTCCCTACACGGCACACACATTCAGACAAAACCCGTCACGAAACACGGCACATGTCACACTTTTTCTACAAAATTTGTCTCTACATGACAATTCTTTCCCACATTGTACATACATGAATAGCATAAGGTACAAAACACCAAAGCATGCATTTCATTAGAGAGGCACTTTATTTTCACAAATAAAAGCTAATCTACACATTTCTGCACAAAATGCACATATTCACAATTTTTACATGTCCATTTTCAACAATTCATCAAGAATTTCACAAAAGGCATAAAAAATAACAAAAACTCAAAAATGCGAAAAACTAAAATCTAGTTTTAGCATTCAAAATCTCAAGCAAGGAATCGAAACGAAACGGATTTCTTACCTCCCCGACGTTCCTAGAACGACGATTGTGCACCTCCGGATTTGGATACAAGACATCCGGGTTCTTCGAAGATGGAACAAACGAGATCCAATTTCTTTGGAGCTCCATCCGTTGCTCGACCACTTCTTGACTGCGTTGTCGACGATTCCTTCGAGATCCTTCCGCCATTGCAAGCGATTCAAGCGAAAAATGGAAGATTTTGGTGTAAAAATGGAGGTTTTCTCTCTCTCTCTCTCTCTCGGATGAACGAGGCTGGAGAAGAAGAAGTGAAGGGGGCCTCGGCTTTTAACCCGGTCAAAACACAGGAAGCTGTAAAAAATCAAAGTGGTCCGTACGGACCTCTTTGCATCCCGAGGTTGGTCCGTACGGACCTTCTTGCAAGGGAGGGCCAAATTACTTGCCTGCCCTTATAATCTTTGCCCACAGGCATCCTAAGGCCTTTTTCAGCAAATCCAAGTGCAGAATGGTCCCTAACCCTTCAATTCAACCACCGGCCGTCAGTGTAAGACCGGTCCTCGCCCACTCCAACGGCAATTCAACCACCGGCCGTCAGTGTAAGACCGGTCCTCGCCCACTCCAATGGCAATTCAACCACCGGCCGTCAGTGTAAGACCGGACCTCGCCCACTCCAACGGCAATTCAACCACCGGCCGTCAACATAAGCCCGGACCTCGCCCACTCCAACGGCAATTCAACCACCGGCCGTCAGCGTAAGCCCGGACCTCGCCCACTCCAACGGCAATTCAACCACCGGCCGTAAGCGTAAGCCCGGACCTCGCCCACTCCAACGGCAATTCAACCACCGGCCGTCAGCGTAAGCCCGGACCTCGCCCACTCCAACGGCAATTCAACCACCGGCCGTCAGTGTAAGACCGGTCCTCGCCCACTCCAACGGCAATTCAACCACCGGCCGTCAGTGTAAGACCGGTCCTCGCCCACTCCAACGACAACGCAAGCACCGGCCGTCAATTTAAGCCCGGACTTTGCCCACTCAACGGCAAAACAAGCGCAAGAAGGAGCCAACACCTCCCAGCACAAATCTCAAGGCACAAAACGCCTCCAAAACATTCAACGGCAATTCAACCACCGGCCATCAAAGTAAGCCCGAGCTCCTCCCCAACAAGTCAAAGGAAAGTCGTACAAGACTACATATCCCCAGCACCGGCCGTCAATGTAAGCCCGAACTTCGCCCACTCAACGGTAAAACAAGCGCAAGAAGGAGCCAACACCTCCGAGTACAAATCCCAAGGCACGAAACGCCTCCAAAACGCCAAATGGTGAAGTAATCACCGGCCATCATCCTTGCCCACTCATCGACAACACAAGCACCGGCCATCAAAGTAAGCCCGACGTCACCCTCTCAACAGGAAAAGCCCCTACGAGGCCACATATCCCCAGCAGATGAACACCGGCCATCAAAGTAAGCCCGAGCTCCTTCCCCAGCAAGTCAAAAGAGGGAATCCTTGCAAGCCCCTACAAGGCCATGATAAATCTCCAACGGATGAACACCAGCAGCCATCGTAAGTCCAACCTTCTCCCCAACGGACAAAGCACGAGGCATCTAAACCTCTCAAAGCTCAAGGCAGCCATACCTCCACAACCGCAGTCAAAAGACGACTCAAGTTTTCATACATGACACCACCGCAGCCAGAAGACGATTCAAAGTCCTCACGCATGGCAAACCACAGCCAGAAGACGATTTAAAGTCCTCACGCATGGCAAACTGCAGTCAGAAGACGACTCAAGTTTTCATACATGACACAACCACAACCAGAAGACGATTCAAAGTCCTCACGCATGGCAAACCGCAGCCAGAAGACGATTCAAAGTCCTCACGCATGGCACAACCGCAGCCAGAAGACGATTCAAAGTCCTCACGCATGGCAAACTACAACCAGAAGACGACTCAAGTCTTCATACTATCTTCAGCCCGGAAGGCTTTAAACCACTCAATCCGGAAGACTGTATAAATCAGCCAAACTACTACCTCCAGCTCGGAAGGCTTTAAACCACTCGGTCCGGAAGACCGTATAAACCCCCCAAATCACTATCTCCGGCCCGGAAGGCCTTAAACCACCCGATTAGGAAAATCGTAAAATTTCCATCCCAGGACACCACCACGTCCTCACAATTGACCTCGGCGGTCACCACATTTTAGGACACCACCACGTCCTCACAACTGACCTCGGCAGTCACACAACACTTCAGGGCACCACCACGCCCGCACTCACAATTTCACGACCTCTGAACTACGACCAGGCTTGATTCCCACCAGGGATACGTAGGAATCCTATCACAGGGTCCAGCCATCGACCTATGCGGTCACCCAGGACACCACCATGTCCTTACCACTGACCTCTGCGGTCACACAACACTTCAGGGCACCACCACGCCCGCACTCACAATTTCACGACCTCTGAACTACGACCAGGCTTGATTCCCGCCAGGGATACATAGGAATCCTATCACAGGGTCCAGCCATCGACCTATGCGGTCACCCAGGACACCACCACGTCCTTACCGCGACCTCGGCGGTCACACGATACCCGAGGCACCACCGCGCCCGCATTCACAAAACACTCACCCCACGCCCGAACTACGACTAGGCTTGATTCCCGCCGAGGGATATGTAGGAATCCTATCACGGGGTCCGGCCATGCGGCCTAAACGGTCACACAATAGGACACCACCACGTCCTCGCACCGACCTCCCGGTCACTTTATCTCCCGGCCACGCGATCCAGTTAGGACCCTTATCTTATCGGCGGCCCCACTTCTTTCATAAGTGACGTCGTCGAGGGCTTACGTAAGTACCCCAATCTGGATCACCCCCTTTCAAGCACACGGGAAGCACCGCGGACTCATCAACACGGTCTCGATGACCTACTGGCACTCAAAACCCTCTCAAAACCCCCAGCCAAACCAAGGGAGGAGCCTTCCTGGGATAAAAAGGGACAAAAGGACCTTTTGGGAATTTTCAGGAAATTGGAAAAGCATACATAGTCCGTACGGACCTCTTTGCTTTAATAATTACTGAATCCTCTTAAAGTGCACAATATTCCCTCAAATCCCGGGGAAAATGATTACCCTCCTGTAGAGTTGGTCCGTACGGACCTCTTTGCATGTCAAGTTGGTCCGTACGGACCTTATTGCTCAGGGGACATCATAATTGCAGAATATTCACCATCATCACAGATTCCCTCAAATCGAGGAAAACCAAAATTCTGGATTACCAGGGAGGTCCGTACGGACCTTCTTGCACCAAATCTGGCACTATAAATAGAGGGCTTCCCCTACTCATTTTCACACACCTCCCACTTCTCTCTTCCTCCCTAAGCCTTCAAGCTTCCCCTCTAAGTCCTCTCGAGGCACTCCCGGCCCCTTTCAGATCCTTCTGAGGCCTTCCGAGCTCCCTTGTGGTGCTCCGAAGCCTCCCCGAGCGCTCCCGCGATGCTCCCGCGTTGCCAGAGGCACTCTCGAGGTACTCTGAGGCCCCTCGTGGTACTACGAGGCCTTTCTGGTCTTTCCACGGTGTCCGGGCTCTTTCCGAGTCAAGCGGCAATCCCAAACCACGCCGAAACTGCCCGAGTGATCCTGCGATCCCAACGCACGCCGAACCTCTGCCCGAGTGATCCCTGTGATCCCAGCGCGGCCCGAACCTGCGCTTAGAACATAGCCTGCAACATCAACTCACGCCGAAACTCTGTCCGCTGACAACCGGTCCCTCCCGAAGCAATCCCGATCCGTACCGGAACGCTACTCCGACCTCAAACACTATTCCCCGGCGGAAGACAGACACGAACCAACATTGGTAAGGCTTCCTTCCATTACTATTTCAATACATTTCAATACATAGTGTACAATGTAGACATCCGACATAGCATGCATTTTTAAAAGCACACACACACACACACACAACATTTTAAAGGATATTAGGGGTATCCGAAAGACTCGTTTCACGAGGCGACTCGGGTGAGCTCTAATATTCTAATATTCTCTTCCCGAGGAGTCATCTGACCTCCGAACTCAAAATCTCATCACAAAAACAGTTTAAAATTATCTTTAAACTGATGCCCTTTTTCAATGTTTTGGGCTTAATAAAAACGGCGTGGCGACTCTACAAATGCGAAAACAACGGCGAGACATCCTCCAACCGGAAAACGCTGCAAAGCGGGGAAATGCCAGATGCCGGGGCGCGAATGCGCTGCCTCTCGGATCCGGGTAATTTCAGGGCCTACCCAGATTGGAGCCCACTTGCCCAAATGACTGAATCGATTCGGCGGCTTTTCTTTTAGGACCAAATCGCTCACTTTGATGTCGCGGGTATGTACCTTCTTGTCAAAGGCCCTAGCCATGCGCTTCTGATAAGCCCGGATGTGCTCCATTGCCTTAAGCCTTCGCTCGTCCAGAAGAGCTAACTCGTCATGTCGACTCTGAAGCCATTCTATTTCGTTGACCTCATTTTCAAGAAGAACCCGTAGAGAGGGTATTTCTAACTCGATGGGCAAAACGGCATCCATCCCATATGTCAAAGCGAACGGGGTTTCACCGGTGGCCGTTCTTACTGAAGTACGATAGCCCCAAAGCGCTAAGTGAAGCTTCTCAGGCCAATCCCGACTCCTTTCAGCCATCTTCCGGATGATCCTTTCTAGATTTTTGTTTGTGGCCTCGACAGCACCATTGGTTTGAGGGCGATAAGGGGAAGACTTATGTCGCTTAATTCTGAATTCTGCGAGCAGTTCGTCGGTGTGTCCCTCGAAGTGTGACCTGTTGTCTGAGATAATCTCATTTGGAACTCCATATCGGCACAGAATGTTCTCTTTTATGAAACGGGCCACCTTTCTGGAGTTAAGGACTTTGTAGGATGCTGCTTCAACCCACTTGGTGAAGTAATCTACAGCGACCAACACGAACTCGTGCCCGTTACTACCGGCAGGAGTTATCTTCCTAATAACGTCGATCCCCCAAGTTGCGAATGGCCAAGGAGTGCTCATGCAGTAGAGATCATGGGGATGTATATGGTTGAGATTGGAGAACCGCTGACACTTATCGCAGGTTCGTACAAACTGAATGCAGTCAGTTTCCATGGAGATCCAATAATAACCCATCCTGAGTATCTTTGAACATCAAGGCTCGGGCGTTCATATGTGGCCCGCATGCGCCACCATGGACTTCTTCCATGACCTTTCTGGCTTTAGACTTGCTGATGCAGAGTAGAAGTGGGCCTCGGTGCCTTTTCTTCCATAGGTCATCTCCCAGAATAACGCATCGTGCGTACAACCTTTTCAAAGCTTGTAAACTTTTGGCGCGGAGACCTTCTTTTAGTCTACCATCCTCTTTCGTCGGGAACGAGGCTTCGCCATGCTTAAGGTACTGAAATATCTGACTGTACCACAAGTCATCGACCTTTTCTAGCTCGATCTGGCAACAGTAGGCGGGGTTCTCGCGCCTCCCAACCCTGAATGGTTTTACTGATTTTCCCTCGGGAATTTCCACCAAAGAGGCCAAAGTGGCCAGGGCATCCGCGAACCTGTTCTTGTCCCGGGGTAGGTAATGGAACGTGACCTCCTTGAATTGGTCGATCAAGTCCTCCATGTAGGCATAGTACATCTGCAGGTACGGGTCCACCGTTCTCCACTTATTGGATACCTGATTGATGATTAGCTGAGAGTCTCCATACACCTCCAGCTTTTCGACGTTTCGTTCCAAGGCTGCCTCGAGGCCGGCTATGCAAGCTTCATATTCCGCGGCGTTGTTAGTAGCCGGGAAATTCAACTTGATAGCGATGGGGGTGTGCACATCCTTTGGATCAACCAACACCATGCCGATACCATTGCCCCTTTTATTGGCGGCCCCATCAAAGAACAACTGCCAACGGTCTGTACCCTCTATCACGAAGATTCCATCATCTGGAAACTGGGGTTCGAACTCGGGCGCTTCTGAGCTTGGGAAATCTGCCAAATGATCCGACAGAGCTTGGCCTTTAATTGCCTTGCGGGTTACGAACTTGATATCAAATTCGACTAGGAAGAATGACCATTTTGCGAGCCTTGATGACAGAGAAGCCTTTTCGAATAGGCACTTGATGGGATCCATCTTTGGCACTAGGTGCACTGTATGTGCCAAGAGGTAGTGTCTCAGTTTGCTGACCACCCATACCAAAGCTGCACAGGTTTTTTCTAAATCTGAGTAGTTCAATTCGCTGCCCTGAAGCTTCCGGCTGACGAAGTATATGGCATTTTCCACCTTTGAATCTGGCTTTTCTTGTGCGAGCATGGCTCTGACAGCTGTGTCTGTAACTGTCAAATATAGCAACAAAGGCTTGTCCTTATGCGGAGGACACAAGATTGGGGGATGGACCAAGTAGGCCTTGATCGTCTCGAAGGCTGTTGACATTGTTCGTTCCATTCAACCTCCTGATTTTTCCTGAGCAGCTTGAAGATCGGCTCACAGATAGAGGTTAGCTGATGGATGAATCGGCTAATATATTGGAGACGGCCCATGAAAGCCTTCACCTCCGTGACTGTTGTCGGTGGCTTCATCTCCATGATGGCTTTGATCTTTCTAGGATCGGCTTCAATCCCTCGTTCTGTGACCATGTATCCCAGAACCTTTCCTCGAACTACGCCAAAAGTGCATTTTGCTGGGTTCAACCTCATCTCATGCTCCCGTAGCCGGTTGAAGAACTTCCTCAGGTCGATCAAGTGTTGACCATCTGATCCCTTGGAGTGAATAATCATATCATCAACATAGACCTCGATCTCCTTGTGGATCATGTCATGGAAAAGTGCAGTGACTGCTCGCTGGTAAGTGGTACCGACATTCTTCAGTCCGAAGGGCATAACCGTATAGCAGAAGGTTCCCCAAGGGCTGGTGAAGGCAGTCTTTTCCTGATCTTCTTTGGCAACTTTAATCTGATTGTAACTCGCAAAACCATCCACGAATGATTTGACTTCGTAGCTGGCGGTAGTGTCTACCAACAGATCAATATTGGGCAAGGGAAAGTCGTCCTTCGGGCTAGCCTTGTTTAGGTCTCTGAAGTCCACACAAACCCTGACTTTGCCATTTGACTTGGTAACTGTTACTATGTTGGCCAACCACTTGGGGTATTCGACCACTCTGATGAAACCCACTCTGAGCAGCTTCTCTATCTCTTCTTTGACTTGGAGGGACCATTCTGGTTTGATCCGGCGAAGTTTCGCTGACTCGGCACGGCTTCGGGTCCAGGGGAATTCGGTGCTCAACAGTTGAAGTATCCAACCCGGGCATGTCTTTGTAGGACCAGGCAAATACGTCCACATATTCCTTGAGCAGATCAATGAGGGCTTCCCGTTCTTTTCCGGTGAAGAAACTGCCAATTTGTGTCTCTTTGGGCTCTTCAGTAGTTCCCAAATTCACTGTAGTTAATACCTCATCGGCAGCTTGGGCCCGATTGTCGTCTCGGTCAAAAACCTGCTTTATATTATCTTTTAAAAAGTTTTCATCTAAAAGGTCTGTGTCCTCTTCAAATGAATCATTATTAACCACTTTTAAGTCATTAAGATTTGTCTTAGTTAACTTATCATTTGTTAAGGTGGCAATTAAGGGATACGCGGAAAGGTCAACCATTTCATTCAATGCAAAAGGGAAGACAGAGTTAAATACACGGCGATGATCACCAGCCGTGAGAGTATCAGACCTATCTAGAGACTCAAACTTGATAACAAAAGACTCTGAGGACTGGGATTCGAAAATCCTTGACTGACTCTCGACCCTACTCTACTTATTTGACTCGAAGCTTTAGACACGGGTTGGATTTTTGCTTGCTTTTGCTGTTGTTTTTCAGAAGACTGGAGACTTCAGGCTGAACGGGGAACTTGTCGGAAATCAGTGGCAAGCCGGTATTCTGAAAAGATGGTGCGGGGAGTTAGAGAAACCTGATGCAGTCCCTTTGCTAGTTCGTTCATGACAGACGGACTCATTGGCTGAAGGGTCTGGCTCATTTGGTCAATACCCTGCGGATAAGTCAGTTCCTCTTTACTGATCACAACCTTATCTGTGCGGCCAAAAGGAGGGTTAACCTGGATGATGTTGACGAAGTTTGCTTCGGGAGATACCGTGGTTCCGCCTTGGTTGACTACGCATTCCATTGGAGCCTCATGTTACGCTTTCAAATCAGTAGGCTTCTTGTCGGACTTTGCGGTGGCGATAGGCTCGTAACTCTTTATCCCGGGAGGATCAATGACGATGAGAGGGTTGGGCTGGACTTGGTTTTTGCCGACCGCTTCCTTGGTGGGCCTTTGGGGTAACCGACGTAATAGTCAAATTTGCACGACGGTTCGCCTAAAATTCCCACGCTCTCGTCTCCGCCTTCGTATCCCTCCTTCAATTTACATTGCATGGACTTCCTCTTCTTCTTCTTTCTTGAAGGAGCATCTTCGTTGATCCAAATTCCGATATCCATCTTCCAAACAATCTTCACAGCCACATACATCATACCGATGTGAGGTATGGGTTGAGTAGGGAGCCCTCACGGCATTTGATTACCAGCATGGTTGACTACCATATTAGCCATTCTTAACACTGTGATGTTGAAGCTGATGATTTTACGATTTTTCTAAGACTGTTGAAAGAGAATCCCTGACCGGAGAGAAACTGATTAACCGACCGCCCAGAACTCTGACCCAATACTTGTTCGCTGAAAGGGGAGAGAATGGCTTTATGTAGGGGAGAGGATAGGCTGAGGACGGACTCATGCATATGCTCTTTTTTTCTTTATATTTTTTTATGTTTTTTTTTATAAAAATAATTTTTATTAATCCTAGGAATGGTTGGAAAAGGGGGAAACCTTCTTTTTCGCATTCTACGCTATTCCTGGATTAGTGGGTTCCATCACTACGTCTATAGACCCCCTGTATTCCACCTGTATTGCACCTCCGGGACGGACAATCCTGGCAGAGGTCCTATAGGGCACGTGGAACCCACCAATCGAAAGGGAGAACGAACCTATGGGCATACGAGCCAAAATGAGTCAAACTCGGGGTTTTCAAAACCAAGTCCAAGTCAACGTCTAAACTCGGGAGGAGAGAGGGTCAAAAGTACGTTTGATTGTACGAGACCGCAATTTGCAGGTAAAACCCTGGAAGAATTGGGCATGACCTCTCCTCATTTCGAGTTGAAAAATCTGGCATGGCCTCTCATCACTTGGTGGTGAAATTTCGGCATAACTCTTGTTAGTATGCGTTAAGAAGTCGACATGGTCCCGCGTTGACACATGTCGAAAACGCGTCATGGCTTCTTATGAAGCCAAGCCGAGAAATCAATATGTACCTACGTCGAGATATGTAGAGATCTTAACGTGTACTTACGCTTGAATTATGTCGTGATTCCGACACGAAGAGGGAAAGTATGCCAAGATTTTTGGAGACGATGCATGACTCGGACTTTGTGAGGAAATTTTGAAAACCGAGTTTAAAATGTTTTGAAAAGCATTGGCCAAAAACCAACCGGTCACGGTAGAAAGTGTGTCACAGACAAGTGTTGACTGACTCACTGGCTAGGAGGACTTTAGGCGCTCAAACGTCAGTGAAACATGTCACTTTCCGCGATGCCGTCCGTACACTCCCGGGTTCTAACTCTATGTGCGGGTAGAGTGCGAGTAGTGTGAAGGTATTTTCTAGGAAAATATTTTTTTGCTTTTTTTGTAAAAGATTTTTTTTTATGCAATATGCAAAAGAAAAACAAGAGAATGAGTCAAAGCATGACAAAAGGGGACTGCCCCAAATGTCAGAATTTACCAGTAGCTGTAGTCCAGCGTCATCCTACCCTGTTCTGATCAACGGGAAGAGCAAATTGCAAAGGGGGAAGCCCCGGCTCCCAATAGTGCCACATACCAAAGCATAGAAGCATAAAAGCATGGCAAGGTGCATTTGAGCACACAAAATGACACAAATGCACACACAAGGTGAATGTCGAACTTGTCCAAGTTGATTTAAAGAAAGTTAGACCCTCTTTAAGAAAAACTTTTTTTTTTTTTTCGAAAATAGAAGAATGATACTGGTACGTGGGATTGTTAGACCACCATTTATCCCAAGCCCCGAGTTAGGGACCGATACAGGAAGGTTAGTGGTTTCCACCTATATACCGAGTACCGTCTTCATTTTTTTTTTTTTTTTTTTTTTTTTAAGTTTTTCAATGTAGTCCCCAGCGGAGTCGCCACTGAATGAACGCTCGCCCGAAATTTTATCATTTTTCCTTTTTTTAGAAAAGAAAGGGGTATATTGTAATGATAAGCTTTTGAAAACTTCGGTTTTGGGAGTCGCCACGCCGTTTTTAAAGGAAAACATTGAAAAACCTATTTTAAGAGTATTTTGGGTTCGGGAGTCTGGTTACGTGTTTGGGAAGAACTAGAGAGTTCACCCAAAACGCCTCTTTCGAGACTTTCAATCAACGTTGGACAATTTTGGACATTCAAAGTGTGTGTGCAAGGTGTGTCGATGAGCAAAGCATGCGAATTTTGACATTTCATTGATAATATCAAGACTGAGTACAACTTGTGAGCCATGACAGGGGGCCACACCCTTTTACATATTATGATTGTCATAACAAGGCAAAAGGTAAGACAATCTGCCCAGAGAGCTTGGATGTCGTCCGACACAGGACCTCCTGGAAAGAGGGTGTCGCACGACATGATATCTCTTGGTCAGATTGTCTTTTACAATGACCAAGCTATTTCTGGAACATGAATGACATTTATTTAACTCATTCAAGACACTATTTGAAGGTCTAAGCCCAGTTTGGGATTGACGGGAGAGGACAAAGTCACGATAGACTTTGTATGATACGGATGTCACATGACATGGAACATCCGAGGTTATTCATGTCATGTGGCAAACCGCCTCCAATAAATCGCACCCAAACTGATCATAGGCACCCAAATAGTGGCTTATGAGCCACAGAAATGCTTAGGTAAACCTTGAGCTACAAAAAGGGTAATCTGGACAGATCTGAAGTCCAAGAATGGCTTTACAGCCTTCTGGGATCTCCATGTCGTATGACACAGGATCTCCATGGAGTCCTGTGTCGTCCGACAGGGATAGGCCATTTCTGTGCCCTTCAGTCTGTTTGATTCCTCTTTGCTTCTCAAGGCAAACTAAGCACCTTTATTAACTGTAAGCAGTATTAAAACAGTAATATATGAGTATTATGGGAGGATCACATGGCTTTAGTGGCCAAATGTGATAATCACATGTTTTTGGCCACTTTGAAGTAGCCATCACCTCCTAACTCCATGCAACTAAGTAAAGATTGAACCTTTATTGATCCTAAGATGACCAAATGTCCAGATCTGAGGTGGGGAGAAGTGAATATTGAAGATTCACTTCTCCACCACCTTTATCATGCAAAAATCCCAATTTCTACATAATATTAAAGCAAGTAAGCATGCAATGTATTATAAATGTATTAAAGACTTTATTTAAAGAGGGAGAAGGGTTTAGTGGCTACCTATTGTAGTCCACAAGGTGAGATCACCAGTAGTATGGTGCCCACCCCTTCTACACACCAACAAAGGGAGCTTCTTTGGATCTTGACCTTGAAGTGTGTGTGTGTGTGAGGAGGGAGGTGAGTGTGTGTGTATGAGAGAGAGAGGGAGACTCTATTTGGGCAGAGTTTTCCCTATATTACTGGTGTCCTCCCTCTATTCACTCCAAGTCCCCTAAAATGATCAGCCATGCCTTGTATTTATAGGCAGGCTGATGGGGAGTCCTATGTCGCACGACAGGGGCAGTTAAACTGCCTTAGTGTCCCATGTCGGACGACAGCGTACTCCTTTTGGCCATATTGGGCCGAATGCTTGGCAGGCCCAATGGGTTTGCTGGGCTGCATGGGCAATTGGTCTCTATTTGCTTCTTTAGCAATTATATGAGTCCAACAATTAATTAAAATGGACCCAAAACATGAGTTCGGGTCGGGGTACTCACAGATACTCGGGTGATTATTCAGCTTTCTGACAGATCTAATGTTTACCCTAAGGGGTTGATTGAGGATGTTCTGGTTCGGGTTGGTAAGCTCATTTTTCCTGCGGATTTTTATGTATTGGAGATGGATACGAATCCTAAGGCCCCCATTCTTTTAGGGAGGCCATTCATGTCGACTGCTCGTACCAAATTGAATGTTTCTAATGGGTCGTTGACTATGGAGTTTGATGGGCAACGAATGGAATTCAATATTTTTGATGCCATGAAATATCCTAAGGATGTCCATCGGTGAATTTCATTGATGTAGTTGACCCCATAGCTCAAGAGGTATTCGATGTGTGTGGGGGAGATGATGACATGAAATCTGTATTGGAGAATGCTTTGGAATGTGCGGGGTTAGAGTTTGATATCTCCGATGAGATGAAGGAGGCGGTGATGAGCCTTTATGAGGATGCTATGTATGCCTCGTCACCGGGTTATGGTCGTGTACAGTTAGAGGTGCCACCGGAGAAACCATTGACATCTGTTGAGAAGGCACATGTGCTTGAATTGAAGCCCCTTCCAGATATTTTGAAATATGTTTTCTTGGGTTAAGGGAAGACACTTCCTGTGGTGATCTCTAGTGTTCTGACGGAGGAGCAAGAGAAGAAATTAGTTGATGTGATCCGGGGATGGAAAGAGGCGATTAGGTGGACTATTGCCGACATCAAGGGCATAAGTCCTTCTTTATGTACTCACCGGATCTTGCTAGAGGAGGGTGCTAAGCCGGTAAGGAAACCACAGAGGAGGTTGAATCCACCTATGATGGAGGTGGTGAAGAAGGAGATTTTGAAGTTGCTACAGATGGGGATCATTTATGCCATATCCAATAGTGAGTGGGTAAGTACTACTCAATGTGTAGCCAAGAGGGGCGGGATCACCGTCGTCATCAATCACAAGGGCGAGTTGGTGCCAACCCGGGAGAAAACGAGATGGCGTGTTTGCATTGATCTTCGTCGGCTTAATGAGGTAACTAGAAAAGATCACTTTCCCTTCCCCTTTATTGATCAAATGTTGGAAAGGTTGGCCGGAAGGGCGTATTATTGTTTTCTTGATGGTTATTCCGGGTATTTTCAAATACCAATTGCACTGGAAGACCAAGATAAAACCACTTTTACTTGCCCCTTCGGCACCTTTGCCTATCGGAGGATGCCCTTTGGTTTATGCAATGCACCTTCGACTTTTCAAAGGTGTATGATGAGCATCTTCTCCGATTTTGTGAAAATTTTTATGGAGGTTTTCGTGGATGACTTCACCGTCCATGGAGACTCTTTCGACCATGTCTTGCTCACCTTGCTTTAGTTCTAAACCGATGTGTTGAAACCAATTTGGTTCTGAATTTTGAAAAATGTCACTTTATGGTTGAGCAAGGCATTGTGTTGGGACATGTGGTTTCTAAAAAGGGTATTGATGTGGACAACGCTAAAATTGATGTTATTTCCACACTTCCTTACCCTACAAATGTGCGTAAAGTGCGGTCTTTCCTTGGTCATGCGGGGTTCTACCGTCGCTTCATAAAAGATTTTTCAAAGATTGCTACACCTCTATGCACCCTGTTGCAAAAAGAGGTGGATTTTAAATTTGATGATAATTGCAAGATATCGTTTGATGAGTTGAAGGGTAGATTGACATCTACTCACATAATTCAAGCCCCCAATTGGTCTCTCCCTTTTGAGATCATGTGTGATGCTAGTGACTATGCCGTGGGGACAGTTTTGGGTCAAAAAGTGGATCGTGCCTCTCATGTGATTTATTATGCTTCTATGACTTTGAATGAGGCACAAAGAAACTATTCCACTACTGAAAAGGAGATGTTAGCGGTGTTTTTTGCATTAGATAAATTTAGGTCCTATCTGCTTGGGACTAAAATCATTGTGTACACCGATCATGCTGCTCTTAGGTATTTGATGTCTCAGAAAGAGGCGAAACCGAGACTCATTCGGTGGATTCTCTTGTTGAGTGAATTGGACATAGAGGTTAAGGATAAGAAAGGGGCCGAAAATATTGTGGCCGATCACTTGAGTCGTCTTGTGACGGAAGAGGACAAGCCTTATAAACAAGCCCCTATTAGGGGGAGTTTCCTGATGAGGCTTTGTGGGCAGTGAAAGAGGTGTTCCCTTGGTATGCGGATTTGGTGAACTTTTTGGTCTCTAATAAATTTCCCCAAGGATTTTCTAAATCCAAGAGAGACAAAATCCGCAGTGAGGCTAACTACTATGTGTGGGACGAAACAAACTTGTGGAAGCATTGCGCTGACTAAGTCATTCGTAGATGTGTCCCGGAAAATGAAATGGCCTCTATCCTGAAGTTTTTTCATGAGTATGCATGTGGTGGTCACTTTGGGGCTAAAAATAATGCTAGGAAAGTGTTAGACAGTGGCTTCTTTTGGCCAAAATTGTTCATGGATGCCACTGCCTTTTGTAAGACTTGTGACCGGTGTCAACGTGTTGGAAATATAGGACGTCGCAATGAGATGCGACAAAACATCGTAATTAATTGTGAAGTTTTTGATGTGTGGGGAATTGACTTTATGGGTCTGTTCCCTATTTCTTTTGGTTTTGTGTACATTTTACTTGCAGTAGACTACGTTTCCAAGTGGGTCGAAGCGATCCCTACACGCACCGATGATTCTAAGGTGGTGGTGAGTTTCCTTAAGAGTAACGTTGTGTCTAGGTTTGGGATGCCTAGGGCCTTGATTAGTGATAGGGGAACTCATTTTTGCAATAGGATGGTGGAGGCCTTGGTAAAAAATTATAACATCACTCATAAGGTCTCTACAGCCTATCATCCCCAAACAAATGGCCAGGCAGAAGTGTCCAATAGGGAAATCAAGTCCATCCTCGAAAAGACCGTGAACCCGAATAGGAAGGAATGGAGCCTTAGGTTAGAAGATGCTTTATGGGCCTACCGAACGGCCTACAAGACACCTATTGGTATGTCCCCATATTGATTAGTGTTTGGAAAGACATGTCACTTGCCCGTGGAATTAGAGCGTAAAGCCTTTTGGGCAATCAAAAAGTACAACATGAACTTAGACGGGTCCGGTGAGGAAAGGAAATTACAATTGAATGAACTTGATGAGATTCGGAGAGAGGCATACGAGAATAATCTGTCTTATAAGGAACGAGCAAAAGCGTGGCATGATAAAATGATTTTAAGGAGGGACTTCAAGGTTGGTCAAAAAGTCTTCCTATTTGACTCCCGCTTGCGCTTGTTCCCCGGTAAATTGAGGTCCCGGTGGACCGGTCCCTCAATGAGCCATATGCTATGCCGGGGGCTTACCCGGCGTTGGGTCTAGCCAAAGATGGTAAAGAAGGGCGGCTTACCGGGAGGCAACCCGGGAATTTCTTTGTTTTTGTCTTTATTATGTTTATTTTTACTTATTTATTTATGTGGAATTGGTGCTACTGAGGTATTTTGTTTGTGGTGTTTTGTGTAGGAAACAACGAAATATGGGATAGGAGAACAGCATAAACGCCCCGGGGCCACAAAAAAAAAATCAAGCCAGGCATCCGCCTTAACTTTCATGAGGCGCCCGCCTCGAAGACAGAAAGGGGGGCCAAATTTCAGCAATACCAGGCGCCAGCCTCATTAATCCCATGCGGTCGCCTCATCAAGTGAAAACAAGGGCCGGACAATCTGTCTTCCAGGCGCCCGCGTCACGAGCCACAAAACCAGGCCAACCTACTGTATTCCATGCGGCTGCCTCGCTTCCTAACAGGCGCCAGCCTCACTTTGCCATGACCAAACCCAAGCTACTGTATTCGAGGAGCCAGCCTCGCTCTATCCCATGCGGCCACCTCACTGCAAGTACCCAAATCCGGATCGTCAAAATCCGTCAGAAAGTTAACCGAAATCCGTTAACTGGCCCGCTCCAGGTTAACCGGAACTCGTTAAACTCCCCGTTGCCAAGCCAACGAGACGTCCCAGGATTGCCCCGAGCATCCCAACGTCGAAGCATACTTGACACACGTCATCGCACGTAAAAGTACGACTTTCCCTGAAAAATGCACTTTTCGGCACTTTCTGGGGGCGTTTCGGACATTTTTCGGACTGTTATTTTAAAAAACGGACAAAACCGGGACCCGAGAACGAACTCCCACACATTTGGTGAGTCATGGGACACGTGGCAGCCATGCCACAGTCCTCCCATCACCCTTCAATCAGAAATCAAAGGGAAAAGACTAAAATACCCCTGGATTTCAGTCAAAGTCCGGCTGGACTCCCTGTGCAAACTTTCTGAAATTGCCAGCAAGCCCCTCAAAGTTCCAAAATACCACAAAACCCTGGAAATCAGTCGAAGTCCGTTCGGACTCTTACTGCATTTTTCACCTTATAAATAGGAGGGCTATCAAAGCCAAAAGAACAACAAAATTACTCCCAAAAATCACTCTACCCCACGGCCCAACTGAGTTTCACCCCTCCCGAGCTCCCGTTTTGTCTCGATTCGCGTGAAACTTCCGTATTTCGATCAAATATGCTCCTCACCACTCCGAAACACGTTTTCAAACTACTTTCCGTGTCCCGTACATACCCCCGAGCCAAAGGAGTCGACCCTAGCCATAAGTATAACTCCCTCTCTCTAATTTCTTGTTTCGTCTCGGTTTACGCGCCAGTCGCTACAACCGTTTCGAATCACGTTATTGAAATGTAGACGCCTTCGTCTAATGGGGTCCGATACGTTTTAGCCCCTCGATCCTCTTCTCTTCCCGTAAGAGAAGTAATCACGGGTTAAAACGGCGTTCCGACCCCGTTCCGTTTACTTTTTATGTCATTTACCACTCTGGATCGATCGATCCGTCGATCTTCATTTACTTTTCTGTTATTTACAATTCCGAGCCGTTTTGGCTCGTTGAACGTCATTTACAATTTCGAGCCGTTTTGGCTCGTCGATCGTCATTTACAATTCCGAGTCGTTTGGCTCGTTGATCATCACTTATGATTCCGGATCGTTTGATTCCGTCGATACTGCTTTAAATACTGTCATTTACAAAGTCCGACCCGTTTGGATCGTGATAGTATTTACTTTTCAAAGTCCGAGTCGCAACCCGATTCGTCGATCGCAAATCATTTAATACGCTTTTTCCCGTAAAAATCGTTAACAATGTAATGCCCGATTCAAAACCGGAGTTCGACCTTCAAACTCTCTTTCAAAAACGCGCGAAATGACGTTTGGCATCCAAACGCTCATCTTCAAACTAAAAGCCGCCATCTGACACTCAAAATCATTTAATACACTTTTTCCCGTAAAAATCGTTAACAATGACTCGCCCGGTTCAAAATCGGAGTTCGTCCTTCGAACTCTCTTTCAAAAAAGCTCAAAATCAACGTTTGCCACGCGAACGCTCATTTCCATCTCAAAATCGACGTTTGTCATTCAAACGCTCGTCTTTTCAAACAAAGTCACCTAATCAACGTTTGACATTCAAACAAAGATTAAGCTTGTCATTCAAGCCCCCCATTTCAAAATGCAAACACACACACACACGCACACGTTTTCGAGAAAGGTAGAAAGACTCGTCATACGAGGCGTTTCGGGTGATCTCGTAATACTCTTCCCGAAACGTAACGTGACCTCCGAACCTAACAATCTCTGGTACTAAATAGCTTTTTACTCATTTTTGCTATCACTAAAAATGATCCCTTGTTTTCAAAGCCTTTTCCTAAGTTTTTGCTACCAATAAAAACGACACCATTTTCACTAAAGCCGTTTCTCAACGTTTTGGGCTCAAAATACAAAAACCGCATGGCGACTCCTCATTTTCCTTCCCATGAAGAGAGGTCTCAGACACCAACCCTCCGCGAAATACAACCGCTTTCGTTCGCGAGAAATCCGGGTAATTTCAGTTGGCGACTCCGCTGGGGACAAGCGATACTTTTTTCAAAACTACCGTTGTTTTCTAAAAAGCCTTCCGTGGGTCAAACTTTCGTTTACCCTTCCTCATTTTCGTGTGCGTGTGTTACTTTAAACCTCGAACAGTTTTTTTCAAAGGCATTACATTGTCGACTTTTCAAAATCATACCATGTTTGTGCATCCCCATTCATGTTTGATTTTCATTGCTATCTTTTGAACTGCGCATCATAATGCTTTAAAACACATTCTGAAAAATCTCTGTTTTACTCAGAAAAAGGAATTTTAGTGACCGCACACTACTCCCACTTGCTGCCTCGGAACACCGCACTTCACGAGCACTTGCTGCCTCGGTACACTGCACACTACAACCCGTAACCCGGGATGGCCTTATCAGTTGTACCCCGATTGGTCTTCCAGATGCCTTTCAGGGGCGCACGGGGTCATCCCAAACATCCCATCCTAGCCCGTGTAAGCCATGTACTCTTTGTGTCACACTTTGTCCAAGACCCCTGTTGGTTTTTGGCTTAGCTCGTGTCATAAAGCCTAAGTGTATGTTTTTTACGCTGGGCCCCGCCCCGAGTCAAGCTCGAGTGGTTGAGACCGAAGGTCATTCCCGACCCGAAGTCTTGAGATTTTCAGCCTTGACTTTGACGCGGAGCTCTGCCGAAAAATATACCCGAAGGTTCAATGTGACGCCGTGTCACCAAACCCCCGCCTTATGCACTGTGCCAGCCACAACTTGGCCAACGCTAAAAGCTAAGGTCCCTCGCGCAAGCGAGTCAGGAGAGGTCATGCCGAAATTTTGGCACGATCCCCACCTTAACTTAAGGACGTTGACTTCGACTGTGGCCCATGCGTCACATACGTTAAATGTTTGCGTGATCAGCTAGCCTTAAGTTCACTTTTTCCTTTGTCGGTGGAACTCGCTTGCCTTATAAAACTTCGCTCGGGATAGTCCGTCCCGAGAAAGATGATCTACAAATGGAAACGAGGGGCTTATAAGCGTAGTGACGAGATCCACTGATTAGAGCTCTAGGATTAGTTGCGAAAAAGAAGACTCGCTCTTTTCCAACCGATTAGGACTCTGAGAAAACACGCTTTAAGTAAACATTAATCGGTAACTGCAC
Source organism: Adenophora triphylla var. japonica (assembly GCA_022495995.1). Classification (NCBI taxonomy): domain Eukaryota; kingdom Viridiplantae; phylum Streptophyta; class Magnoliopsida; order Asterales; family Campanulaceae; genus Adenophora; species Adenophora triphylla. Next base: position 18,148 of record JAFEMH010004829.1, on the reverse strand, counting down.
ATTGCACAAGCCTGAAAACTTGAGCCAAATACCCTTTTCCGAAGCCTAAAACATGCCTTTCGTTCCCTGAAGCGAGCAGAAAGTGGTTCAGATTTCCGGCCGCGCCTTGCCGTAATCACTGATTACGGCGGCGTACAGCGGTTCTTCGGTTCCCTCGGTTCCCTCACTGAATTTCCGACATGTCTAGCTCACAGAGAAATCGTGATGGGGGCGGACCCCCGCCACCGGTAACAGATATGACATTCGAAGAAGCCATCCGGGCTTGTGAGGTTCACAAGAGGCAGAAAGAAGATCAGTAGAATTTCGTGGTACAGCTTCTGAATGAGCGAGGTATAGCAACTATCCCCCAGTCAGACGGTACTTTTGTCCTGGTCGAGGATGACGATTCCCCGAAACCAGTTCACCAAACCTTAAACCAGTTTCCTCCCCCGCCAACATACGGGATGACTTCTAACCAAGGAAACAGCCGACCTAGGCTCCACATTGCCACCTCTCAGGGCAACCCTTGTGTATATGACCAGCCCAGTGCTAACCTCATCACTCAATACCACCAGCGCACCGCTGGACCATCTCAGGATGCAAATATCCCTCAATACCCTCCCGGGTTCATCCCGTTGCCTATACACGAATCCCTAAACACCGGGGACAAACCCTGATACAGTTCAAAAAAGGCCCCCATATATCCGTATGTATCAAGCCTTCCACCTCCAATTACTACCGCTCACGTGGTAGCACCCGGCGCCGAGCCTCACAGTCCACCACTGGACCCAACCTTAGCCTGGATGGTCGAATGTATGAAAGACTCCGAAAGCCACCATGAGCAGCTCAAAGCAGGAAACGCTCAAATCCACGGATCCGGGAATGGTCACGCCTCTCCCAGCCAAGTTCAGAATGCCGGAGATGGACCGATTCGACGGAACCGAATGTCCTCAAACGCATGTCGACACCTACATTCTCGGCATGAGAGCGAAAGGAGCAACCCTCCAGCAAATGGCCGACCACTTCCACCATATGCTCAAAAGTTCAGCGTTACGATGGTTTCTAAGGGTCAAGCCTGCGGATCGCCATACCTGGGATCAGATCAGTAACATCTTCCTGGAACGGTACCGATCCAACTTAGAGAGGGAGACGAGTCGCGAGGACTTAATCACCACTGAACAGAAAGCGGACGAAAGCGTCAGAGAATTCTACAAGAGGTGGAGCTGGAAGCTCTCTGAGATCATGGAGCCACTCTCCAAGGATGAACAAATGCGGAACTTCAAGTCCTGCTTAAGACCGTCCATTAGAACTCTCATCAGTCACCATTTCTTCCCAGATCTTCGGGCCATGGTCAATGCCGGCTCACAGTTCGAGAAGGATCTCAAGGAAAAGTTGGCTCTGCACGCCATACGTATATCGCTCGCCAGCTGTATTCAATCCCGCACCGGCCCCGCAAAGGGAAAGATACGTCTGTCAACTACATCCATCGTGGACAGTCGGGCAACAAACCCACCCCACAAAGCAACAATTCTACTCAGAAGCAGCCTGCCGTACACTTCGACAAGTTGGACATGCCACTGAGCAAGATGGTGGAAGGGTTAATCAAGAAAGGTCTCCTTAAACCCGTTGGAAATTACAAACCCAAGAATCCCGTAGTCAACGCTGACAAGAGCAAGTACTGCGCCTTCCATCAGTATCACGGACATACCACCGACAACTGCGTGGGGTTACGATACGAAATCCAGAACTTGATAGAAGAAGGCAAATTGGAGCACCCCCGTGGGCCCAATACAGTCGGAAACCCTTTTCCGAACAATAACAGTGTGAATTCCATTGAGTGGGTGCCTAAGAGGATTGCCGCAGAACCAATTTCTCCGCCTCTTCTAGCCGGGTCCTCCTCTAATGTCCACATCAGCTACGATGTTTGTGACTGCTCCGCCTGCCTGGAGTACGAGTCCTAAGACATGGTCCGGAGCAATCCTCCGAGAAAACAGAAGAAGAAATCCTCTCAACAGACGCTGAGAGAAAGATACGAGGCTGGAGACACCAGTCTGGGTACACTCGGAGAGCCATCCGGAAGTTCGAATACTACGTACTCTACTCCGGCCAGTCCTCCTTCCTCCAGGTGCCATGCAGCCTTTAGAGCGCATAAGGGTGGGAAAGCCGAAAAGTCCCGCCGAAACCAGAATTCGCACCCTGTGGCTCCGGAATACCTCGAGATCTTGGTAATCTTATCGCGCCGAAGCCTAACCCACCACGGGATCGCCTAAGATTCAACTTGTCCAGCCTTCCGAGCACGGACAGCAAAGGAAGATCAAAGTCGCCTTGGCACTCACACTCGATCAACGTGCTAACCAAGGGCGGCAACCGCCACAAACAGCCTCAACGCAATCCCGAGGCTCCAACAAAGGCTTTACCTCGCAAGAGGAAGACAGAAATGGATGGCTTGACGACTCTCCTTCTCCGGATAGAGACGAGATCTACGATTCCCCGATCGTATGGCAAGCATGATCACTTTCGTGATGAAGACCTACCGAGAGATGCCTCGGGCACAACGAAGCTCGTACATCACTCTCAAGCTCAATACCATATCACTCCCCGGAGTATTGGTGGATAACGGGTCAGCCGTTAACGTCCTCCCTCTCAGCATGATGCGAGCCCTGCGCATCAACGAAAGCCATCTGATTTCGTCAACCCGGACTATCAAGGCCTATGACAGCACGTCTCGTCCCATCCTGGGGACGGTGACTTTGGAACTCTGGTTCGAAACCCAAATGGTGCCAGCAAAATTCCACGCGATGGACATTCCATCCGAGTTCACAGCTCTTTTGGGACGCCCTTGGCTGCATCACATGAAAGCCATAGCCTCCACTCTCCATCAATGCGTTAAGTTCATTAACTGACAGGGAGATCTTGAAGTCATCAGAGGGGACAATTTCCTCATAGGGAACGAAGCCGAGACAGCAGCCAAGCGTGCCCGCAGTCAGGCACCTGGGTTACCTCCTTCAAACCGACCAGGGGACTATCGGGGCAAATCTCATCAGAATCCCTCAGAGTCCGGAGGTGCTAACTATGTCAACGTACTCGAGCTGTGAAGACCCCGGCGCTCGATACATCAAGTTCAACTGTCGTTTCAAACATTTGGAGGCAGATTGGAAAGAAACACTGAGCATTGCCATGATGCGGGCACACAAACCCCCTGTCTCCAATCGGAGATTCGTCAGCATTCTTCAAACCAACTCTCTGGCCCCGCCAGGCGAAGAGATCTTCGTGATAAAGGTCAACAAGCACCGTCATTCTCGTGATGAATGCATGGAAGTCATATGGGATGTCCTCCATGAGGAACTACCCGCTGCACCCCTCTTCTCCAATAAAGGGCATGATGTTTTCCTAGCAGCTCTAGCAACGCACCCGGACGCGATACGTCCCTACGTTTGGGTTGAGCCATCGGACGACGACGAATCAGGACTCTCCGGAGTCGAGGATGTGGTAGATCCGCGGTCAGACCTCTACATTCACATGCTCAGTTTCGAGGATGGCACCCGATCCGATTAGGTCACCTATGACCAAGGATCCAATACCATGGAGATTGTCAAGCTCAACGTCCAGTACAGGCGGCTATCTGACAATTGGAAGCAACTGGTTGATACGACGAAGAATCCCTCTGATCAAGTGACTGACGACGACTTCGTCAACATCATCTATTCCAGATATCCCGATGATACCAAGGATCCGGTCCTTATCGTCAGATTCTGCAATGCCAAGGTCACCCTCGACGACTGCCTGCTCATGGTAAACGAGGCCCTGGCCAAGCGAGCTCAGATCTCATCATTACTTCCGAGTACCAGCCCCAGTGGCAACCGGCCCGTGCCATCAGTCAAGCTTGTACCCTCAAGCGCCGCTAAGGTCAAGGGCAATAGCGAAGGAGGCAAAGCTCCTCACCCTGCTACGAATCAGATCAACCTCGGGAATGCTTCCGGCAGCCACCCTGAAAACATCTGTGAAGGCCTTCCCCGCAAGACAGAGTCAGCTTCCAACGCAGGAAATGACCACCTCAGCATCAACATGCTCCTGTTCGATTCTGCTTCCAGCCGTCACGGCCCCGGATTTAGACATCCCACCAGCAGACTGCTAGCTCTGATAGACTTGGCGATCGAGCGAGATCACGAGACTGTCAACATTGCAGAATTCAACACCCCCGTGGGGTCAATCAAGCAGATATGGGCAAATTTCTTGGTAACCGAGATCAAGGAAGGCCGCATGGAATGTCCCAGTCCGACTTCCTTCGTTAACGTAATCCAGGTGTTTCCGCCATTCGGCGATTTGGATGTGATCACGGTTCTGGACACTAGTCAGATGGCACGCACCTACGGAGACTGCTTAGCTCTTGCAAGGAAAGCCCTCATGGAATTAGCCGCTCAAGAAAGTCGTCTTTGGGACGAAGACCAAGCTCAAAAGACCGACAGGGACCGAGCCCTTAAAGTGTCACAGTGCGGCTTCACATGTAATGCTAGAGGCCACTCTAGACCGCTCGGCCTCAGGGGTTTTGCTTACGGCAACTTCCTCGACTACCGTCTGTTCTCATCCAACCCCCTCTGCCACACGAGGGTGGTCAACGGTCCCGATGACCTAGGAGATGGAACGGCACAGCAGACCAAATCCCAGCGCCTACCTCCCCGAGGAAAGCAAGTTCTCCATGAAAGCAACGACGAAGATGATGAAACCATTCTCTTCCAAGCCGGTCATGAAGTCAACAAAACCGGACTCCCAAGGGTCTTGGGAGGATGGGGACGGATCATTTCCACACTCAAATTGAAAGGCCATCTCAGGGAGGAAGGTCTATTCAAAAGAAACAAGAGGAAGATGGAAATTCGCCTCGAGCAACTACTCAGTGGAAATTCCACATACCGCGGCATTCGCTTACGTAAACGATCAACTGGGACAAAGAACTACACGTGGGCAGATGTTCGGGAAGCCGTGTACTCGCCTTATGACATACCCGCCACTCAGATAAAGCAGAAAAGAAAGCTCTCCCCGATGGAAGTTTATCTAGACCGCCGCACGCAGCTTCAAAGAAGCACCGGCTATTCTCACATGGGAGGAAATGCAGCACTAACTCTCGACGCAGCTCCGCCGCAAGAAAGATGATTTGGGCCAAAAGCGGAGGAAAATTAGCAAACCATGAGTATCGCTGCACCCAACTCCGTAATGCCCCGAGTATGCTCAAGAAGAAGGAAAGGAGCGCGATATACCGTGAAGAGATCAAGGAGACTGCTCGCTTGAGCCAGGAACTCTCCAAACTTCCCCTGAGGGTCAACAATGCACGCTCAATTCAGCAACCATTGCTGCGCACCGACGCTCGAACACCAAGCGAAATCCATAAACTACCTCCCCGCAGGCACCCAAGCGCATCCCGGGACGTAATCCGTCAAGCCGCCGAAGCTCCCGGAATACATCTACAAATAATGAAGCCGAGGGATGACATATGGCTCCTACGCTACGAGGAATCCTCCTCTAACTATGGCTCAACCTGTGAGCGGCCTGTTCGTAAGGGACCAAACCTCGATGTCGCTGTTCTAACCCGATCGGTCAAATCAATTCATTACCACCTAAGGCCACCAAAAAGCTCGCGGAGCCGTAACCGCAACCCGGGCCTCCGCCTCCGAAGACACAAGTTCCATGAAAGAGGACCCGATCCTCACTCACCAAGCAGACTCAGCGAACATTTCCCTTTGGTCCTCAAGCCACGTCCTCATATCCTCACAAGCTCAAGCTAGAGGAAAGCCCGGCCCGTACCATAGTCCCCGTGGACGCAACCCTGCACGAAGTCATTCACTGATCGGCAACATCCACTATGGCAACATTATCACCTTCACGTATTTGGACCTTCCAAAATTTGGGGCCGATCACAATAAGCCGCTCTACATCATAGTCCACTGGACGAGCGTCGCCTTCCCCGCGTGTTGGTAGACGGAGGTTCCGAATGAATGTCTTGCCCGCCAAGATGATGGACTCCGCTTGACATCAAGCCCACAGACCGAAGCCTTCACCCACACCGTCAAGGCCTATGACTCTACTTCCCGCATGCTTCTCGGGGTTGCTACTCTTAATATTTGGTTCTAAGCGGATGATCCCCACCGAATTTCAAGTGTTGACATTCCAATCACTTTTACAGCCCATCCTGGGGCGTCCCCGGCCGCATCAAATCAATGGCGTGGCATCCACCTCTTCATCGCTGCCTCTCAAGTTCATGCAACGCAACGAAGCTAACTACGCCTCACGGCGACATGTTGTCACCACCGAGGGGACCAAAGACCAACGACATTCCAAAGTTGTTAGAAATCAAGCATAGTGACGATACGGCATTAACCGGATTCACTCGAAACCTCCAAGATCCAAATATGCAACGTGGACCTTCCAATGTCTCATGACAAGATCCCTCCCGCCATACGAAGATGATGAAACTCATGAACTTCATCCTGTGACTGGGCTTGGCAAAAGGTTACAGGCCAACATCAAGTCATCGAAGTCAAAGACCACACCACGGTCCAGTGGGCTTGGCTACGTGCCAACACCACCGACATCGTGGAGAACAAAAGGCTCGCCCGCACCAAGCGCGCAGCCCGCAAAGGGGAACCTCCGACGGCACACCCGACCTCCGACCTTACAGCCGACCTCGCTCATTACTTCACCAAGGGAACCAATAGCGTAACCGAGGGGACCGACAGGGAACCGACAGCAGAACCGAGGGGACCGACAGGGAACCAAAACCGACAGTAACCGAGGGGACCGACAATGGAACTGATGAAGATGAGAAAGAAGCAGTGAATAGTCGCACCGAGACAATAGAAAGGATGGAAAAGCTAGCACGGGACCTCAAGTATTTCGTGAGGACTCAAGGCTAATCCGATTAGGGAGCGTTCCTCGACATCACCGCTTCCGCCCGGGACCAACCGCCACCACAGCCCAAAGATGAGTACACATTCAAGGGAATCCTGCACTTGGAGGAGCAACTCAAGGTACTCTCCACGGGAAACAGATTGTTCGGATCAGCCACCGAGGCCACATTCGAGACAAGAACTCCAAAGCGTATGGAACCAGTAATTCATAGAAGATGCTCTAAGTGGACCAAATTTACAGTGTCTTTTGAAGAAGTCATGGAGGTGCCAAACCCGATTGACTGGCTCCAAAAACAAAGATGATTGCCATGGTTGGGACAGCAGGCTGCCTCTCGATCCCAAAGACCCTCAACAAGCATCCAACAATGCCACCGAAGAACTGGGTAACTTTCACCGACCAAGGGCAAGCCAGTGCGTAAATGGAAGACAAGCCGGGCTCGAACTCCACATCTCCCTAAACCCGGTCTCAAACCCTCCGAAGCCGGCCCTTGTCGAGTCCGCCCCTTCCGAGTCGTCCAACGGCCTTACGCCGAAAGACTATGATAATGTAGCCAACCATGTATTTCCATTCTTGTTCAATGAAAAGTCTGACCTTTCGGAGTATCCTCTCATTGCCACTTTAACAACCGATAAGTTAACAAACAACTTAAAAGACGTTAATAACTCAATTGATAAAGAAGCGTACACATTAAAATGAACAATACATTAGAGAAGTTCTCGAGCGTGTAGTCGACCAAGAGGACAACCGGGCCCAAGCTGCCGAAGAGGTTATGACCAAAGTGAACCTGGGGTCGCTGCAAGAGCCTAAAGAGACACAAGTGGACAGCTTTCTTCGCCGATGCAGTAAAAGAAGCCCCGATAAGCCTCCTCCGGAGTATGTTGACGTGTTCGCCTCGGTCATACTGTGACATGCCAGACTCGATCCTCGATCGTGGAGCACGTAATCCCCACGGATCCCGAATCCAAGCCTCGTCAAATGTAAGCCGCGTAAGATCAAGCCGTGAGTGGTCCTTGCAAGTTAAAGAAGAAATTGAGAAAATGCTCCGAGTTGGTTTCATCAGAGTGATTGAGTACCCGACTTGGCTCTCCAACATCGTGACGGTCACCAAGGCCAATGGAAAGGTCAGATGCTGTGTAGATTTTTGGGATCTCAACAAGGCCAGCCCTAAAGATGATTTCCCACTGCCTAACATCGACATGCTGGTCGACACCACTGCAAATTTCAAAGTAAAGTCCTTCGTGGACGGATTCGCTGGATACAACCAGATCAAGATGTCCGAGGAGGATCAAGCCAAAATCAGCTTCACACTCCGGGGGGACATACTGTTACACTGGCCATGCCGTTTCGATCCGAAGAACGCCGGGGCTACTTTACCAGGGCCGCAATGCTTGGATGGCCAAACCGACCTAACCGGACTGTAACCGAAACCTGACCGAACCGGACCGGAAAAGCCCGGAACCGCCACGAAAACCGGAACCGGGGTAACCGGAACCGTTTTGGATAAGGGCCGGTTAAGGTTCACATAAATGGTGAACCGGACCGGAACCGGAACCGGGGAGGAAATTTCTTATTTTTCAATAATTTTTAGCTTCTTTATTCATTATTGATCGGAACCGGACTGGAACCGCACCGGAACCGGAACCATACCGGAACCGGATTGTGGTAACCGGAACCGGATCCGGGGTAAGCAAGGGCCGGTTATGGTTCGCACCTTTTGCCAAACCGGAACCGGCGGTTCCGAACCGGAACCGGGCCCGGAACCGGTTTTGGCCATCCCTACAACAGCCCTCTTCCATGACATGATTCACAAGGAAATCGAAGTATATGTCGACGACATGATCATCCACTCCAGAGGATCAGACATGCAGCACATAACAAATCTGAGGAAGTTCTTCAACAGACTCAGAAAACACTCCATGAGATTGAACCCTGCGAAGTGCACCTTCGGCGTCAAGCGCAGCAAGGTACTGGGGTACATGGTTACGCAAAAGGGGTATCGAAGCCGATCCCAAGAAAATCAAGGCCATCATCGACATGAAGCCGCCGTACTCCGACGTAAGTGAAAAGCTTCATGGGAAGACTTCAAGCACATCGCCGCTTCATCAACCAAGCTTGACATCTCTCGCGAGCCCATGTTCAAACCGATGAAAAAGAATGCCGACATCAACTCGGGACTCCGAGTGCCGATGCCTTTCGAGAAAATCAAGACCTACTTGGTGAATCCCCCAATCCCGTGCCAGCCACATGAAGACAAGCCACTACTCCCGTATCCGACAGCAATGCAGACACGCAATCGGAGCAATGCCGGCACAAGAGCGTAAAGATTCCAAGGTTGAGCATGCAATCTACTTCGTAAGCCTAAGCTTCAAGGAAGTGAACTCAGCTACTCAAAGATTAGAGAAAACTTGTACCGCCTTGGTATGGGTAGCTCGGGAAACCGAAACACTACATGTAGTCGCATTCAGTTCTCCTGTTCTCCAAAATGGACCCCGTCCGATATCTCTTTGACAAGCCATCCCTGTCAATGCGACTAGCCAAGTGGTCATTCTTCCTGGATGAGTTCGACATCAAGTACATGGTCAGAAAATCAACGAAGGGCAGAGTAATGGCAGATAAGCTGGCCGACTTCCCAAGCAGTGAACCTAAAGGTCCTGATCCGCAATTTCCGGACGACGGAATCTTTTCACTCGACAGCGCAAACCGCTGGTAACTCTTCTTCGATGGGGCAGCCTACAAGAAGGGAAATGGTATTGGAATACTCCTTGTCGATCCCAAGGACGAGCACACTCCCATAGCCATCAAGCAGAACTTTGAAACAACCAACAATGCCGCAGAATACGAAGCCTGTGCAGCAGGTCTGGAAGCCGCCCTCGAATGCAACATCTCAGAACTGGATGTATACGGAGACTCGGCATTGATCATCAATCAAGTGTCCAACAAATGGAAGACAGTTGATTCTGGTACAATCAAATATACCAGTACCTCCAAAACGGAGAAGCTTCCTTCACAAACGAAGATGGAAAATACAAAGAAGGGATCAAAGCCAAAAACATGATGGCATTAAAACGCCTGGCATCCCATTTCGTCATTCTGGGGGGTATGTTATACAAGAAGCGCCACCAAAGGCCATTCCTTCGGTGTGTAAACAAAGAAAAAGCCAGCGAGCTAATGAACGAAGTTCACAACGGAACCTGCGGTCCGCACATGAACGCCCGAGCATTGATACAGATCATCCTCCGTATGGGATACTATTGGATATCGATGGAAACAGACTGCATTCAGTTCGTCCGAAGCTGTGACAAATGTCAACGGTTCTCCAACCTCAATCACGTCCCTCCTCATGAACTCTATTGCATGACTACGCCATGGCCTTTCGCCACATGGGGAATCGACGTCATCGGCAAGATCAATCCACCAGGGAGCAATGGTCACGAGTTCATTCTAGTCGCAGTTGACTACTTCACCAAATGGGTAGAAGCCAGATCGTACAAGGTACTGAATTCTAAGAAGGTGGCCGAGTTCATCCAAGAGAACATCATGTGCCGATACGGAGTGCCCAACGAGATCATCTCCGACAACGGGACTCACTTCGAAGAAGATTGTGATCAACTGCTGACCGAATTCAGAGTCACGCATCACAAGTCTTCTCCTTACAGACCACAAACCAATGGTGCAGTAGAGGCAGCCAACAAGACTCTCGCCATGATAATAAAAAAGATGACCACCAGGGGTCGGGACTGGCCTGAAAAGCTACATCTAGCCCTCTGGGGATACAAAACATCAGTCAGAACCGCCACAGGAGAGACTCCATTCGCACTTACCTACGGAATGGAAGCGATGTTACCCGTGGAATTGGAAATTCCATCCCTCCGAGTCCTCTTGGAAAACGGGATCAATGAAGTCGAATGTCTACAAAGCCGTCACGACGAACTTGCTCTACTCGACGAGCGCAGATTGAAAGCCATGGAACACACTCGAGCCTACCAGAGCAGAATGGCCCGAGCATTCGACAAGAAAGTCAAGATCCGAGACATCAGAGAAGGGGAGTGGTGCTAAAGGAAAAGCCTCCTACACAGACCAATCCCCTCAGAAAGTGGGAGCCTACCTGGATAGGACCGTTCGTGGTACAAAGAATCTTCTTCGGAGGAGCCATGAAGTTAGCAGATTTGGACGGGAACCCTTTCGTTAACCCCGTGAACGGAAGCAAGCTCCACAGATACTTCGTTTGAGGAAGAGCACGAGTCAACTCTCCTTCCCCATACACCGTCCCCTCAGTAAAATTAAAGTGCTAAAAGAGTAATACCCAACTTGATACATTCTCGCTAATGATCCAGGTAAAAAACAGGGTCGCACTTCTTTTGTCTTTGTTTTCTCAAATTCACCTAAAGTGTCGAACTACGGTGATCTGAGCCCCTTAGTCCAATTGTAAAAGGGGAACGTAGGCAGCCATCATTGGTTCGGTCTAAAAAACAAAAAAAATACATTAAGCATCAATTGCTTGTGTTTCAAAAAACTCTTTTCATTTAACCTACAAATTCATGACGGTTAAAACAATCTTTGATGAGTCCAAGCACGGTCAACTCTTGACTCGCTACACGCTAGCAAAACTACAATAAAACATTCATCAGTTAATGTGTCTGCAATGACAATGGGCGGATACTGGGACAAAGAAGGTCAACCTAGTTTCCCGTACTTGGTCCCTTCATCCTTCTTCCCCTTCCCCTTCCCACGACGAGTGTTCTTCACCTTCACAGAAATATTCCGTAGTCCTTCTACCCGGCTCGTGGACCCTTCCCGATGCCTTCGCCAACCCCGGCCGTCAACGCAACCCTTTCTCTAGCTCGTCTCGAGCCGCTCACTTCGAGCCATCATAACAAAGGCTTTGATTGGCCTCCCGATCGCATTGGCCTCATAGTCGCCCATGGCATTCCTAGCCTCGATTCCGAGGGTTAGCCCTCTTCGCTCCTCTCAAGGTCGAGCCAGTCCAGTGATCGCACTCCAACAACTCACTCCGTCTCCACAAGATAGACATCTCGTGTCTCCCCTATACACTCTTCATAATCAGCTCGTATATCGTTGCCGACAACAAAGGCTCCCCACTTCTGAAGGAGAACCCCGGCAGAAAGGACATGTATTTCCACCACCGTGTGAGCAAAGAATAACGCCGAAGGATCTTCCATCGCCAGAGATCCCACCTCAAAGGTAGCAAAGATAACTCAAACTGCCAATGGCACTCGCCCACCCGTATTGTCGCAGAACCAACGATGGAATGTAGAAAGATGTCTGAGACAGCCCCGGCACTCTCACAACCAATAGACCCTCCTGAGCGGTCCGACAAGTCTATAATTTCCGGTGGGGAACCCACCATCGTAAGTGATGCATGCAAAGTCTGGCCATCCGTAGCTCCAGCCTCACTCGATTGCCCCCTATCACCGTAGAGGACATCGAGAGAAGGACCAAGCGTCACAAGACATTGGCACCTCGTGCATCATCTCGCAGCCTTCTCCCTCAACCACATGGTAAGCATAGCGAGACTCCCTCCCTCACATGTATCGGCTACCGGTCGCCATCCGACTCTATGCGCTAGGAACGTTCTCGCCTAAGACCAACCCACGATGTCTCCCAGCTCCTAAGCATCGCCACCAGTTCCAAGACACCGTAATGGTACACACTCCTAGCAGACGTGAACGTGAACAGAGTAGCGATCGCGCAAGCACGTAGCAAATGAATCCCACGCAAAGATGCTCCTCGCCCCGACAAATCTTTCTGGGCACCTCGAAATGTCAACATAATCGCATCGGTATCCAAGACGCATCCCGTATGCTTCTCCAAACGAGATACCAAGCAAAGACACTAGCTTTCAACAAAGGCTACGGTGCCACCAAAGATATGCGGAAGAACTAGTCGTTCCATCTCAAGTCATCCTGTAATGGCTCGGAAATCTTCAAATGTAGGAGTGATTTCATGTACTAAAATCTGTACACGTTCCTCCGCATACGTCCTGCACCGAGACGCGGCTCTCAAAAGATCCCAATCTGCATAAGCTCCTTTCAAAGCCCAAACGTATTTCATCCCGTAACAGTTCTCTTCGAAAACCCTTTGTCTCCGCCTCGTGTGGTTCCGTACCCACGATCGAAAATTGTCCAAGTATCGCCTTGCATTCGAGACGATAGCTTAGGAAAGGGAGCCATGATAGAAAGTGAAGGAAACCTAAGAAGTTTGGGAAAATTCAGCTAAACTGATCAAAAGCAATGCGCAGTTTTTTACAAATTGCAAAGATGAAACTGCAATTTAAAGAATCTGGAAATTCATTTTTAGTCCGGCCGACCCCTCTCGCAGCCTGACTTGGCTCAACGTCGCAGCCTACCGCTCCCGAAGTGGAAACAATTCCAAATAACTCCCTATTCATGCCTTTATAAAACTCCGCGTGTGCTCCCCGGTTTTAATTAACCAAAGCTAACACCTCTTCCGCCCCTGCTCGTGCAACAAAGGCAAATAATTAATAATCACATATAGGCTTAATTTTTGACCCGTTCAATTTTTAATGCATGTTTCATTTTGTTTATTTTTGATTAACCTACTTCCTTATTTGCCGAAAATAATCAAGGTGATCATGTAATAAATGTGCGAAATATGTGTTCGCCTCTACGGGCGCCTTTTCAAATACAAGCAAATCAAATCATTCCAGACGATACATACAAAAAAAGTAGAAGAGAGAAAGTGCAAAGGAAGGACTACTGAGCCCCGCCACATTCGAGCACTTCACGCACCGCTCCGCCGCCGCGAATCCGTCGCAAACAGAACTCGCCAAATTCCTCCAGCGGGAATATGCAAAAGGCCTCTCTGCATCCGCGAACTCGAAGACTCTCCTCCTCTCGTGCCTCCGAGTGCGAAGGTGATGAGCTCCAAACTCCTGCCCTCCGCCCGCGAACCGGGCAAATCCTCGTGCAAAGTCCTCCCCACCTCGCCTCGCGGGAGCAGCGAACCCCTAATCTGGCCTGGGACGGCTTCGCGCTCACGGACATCCACGCCCTCCGGAACCGCACCGCATGAATGCCACGAGCCTCCTAGCGTAGGGCGGCCCACCTGGCCCACCGGGCCTCGTTATCAAGGCTGCCAGAGCCGTACGGCTGCATACCTCGCAACCAGAAGGTCATCAAGACAAGCAAAGTACGTATGCAACATTTGCATGTAATACTACTATCAAATGCGTAAAAATCAAAATGCCACCGAAGCATTGGGGTCAACCTCAGATCGTGGTCTCTGGCTCATCCGACCGGATCACTCAGCCTCTCGCACGAACCATCCAGCCCCGTACGCGCCCTAGCGCGCGGGAGCGGAGATCTCAGGGATATTCAGTGGCTACGCCCTCCTCACGTGCCGCACTCCGCGGGCTCGCCCCTCATCCTCAAGAAAGTCCCATAGTCGGCCCCCGCATGATGTACTCTGCATAGAACGTGCCCTGCCTATACCTCTCCAACTCCTCCATCGGCATCTCTCCAGGATGCTACATGTGCATAGGAGGATCCACCGACACCAACGGAAGGGACCCTGGGCCGTGCGCGACGGGTCACCCGCTCCCCGCATACATAACGCCGCAATGAAGTCCCATCAGAGCTTCCTCCGCCGTCGTACCTCGCTAGCAACCTAAACCACGCCTACGTGGAACCGACTCCACTAAAGTCACTGGATCCTCTCAAAGAACTCCTGGGTCCAGTGGCCCGGGACACCTCCTCATATGACACTCGAGTACCCACTCTCGACGAGACCGCTTTTCGCTTCTTCGCCAAAACTAAAGATACAGGGAACAGGTGGGTCGGTACGCTCCCTAATGTCTCACTCGACGACTCGAACACCTCATAGCACTGCACCTACCAAGCAAATGGAAAGTTATGTCGCCTGCGTGAGCGTATACATACGAGTATATAAAAGAGACAAGGAAGAGAAAAAGACGTGAACTTACATCCAAGACAAAGCGCCAAGCAGAAACAGAGTTCTTCCTTCTCGCGAGAATCTCTGTCCAAGGCATGATAGAGCTCGGCCAAATCCAGCCTCCCCCCATGCGAAATCCCCCTCACTCACGGCCCAAGTCTCTGCGCCGACTCCGAGTAGAGGAAAGTGACAAGACGTGTCGAAGTCGGGAACAAGGTCGCGACAACGCAAACCAAATGAACCTCGAGCTCGGCGCTCGCGGTCATCTCAAAGATCCAATGCTAAATAACCTCGGCGATACTCGCCCATGGAGTGCCTCTCCATCGGCTCGTACTGGTCGCTTCAAGCCCCCTGGCATCGGTAATATCAAAACTCTGAAATTTCTGCATAATTGCTTCCGGAGGTATAACCGCCAATTCACACCAAGCATGTGTTGCCATAGGTCGGCAACCTAGTGATAGCAAAGAAAGTCCGTGGGAGTCACCGTCGCTCCCCACCTAAAATGGAAAGTATGGGTCGTATCCTCACCAATACTCGCCGTAGCTACGCATACGACTGCCTCCTGCCGCAGCCTATCGCAGCCTACACCGCACTAATAAACCTGCACCCACCCGGAGCCAAGCACCGCCCCCGCCGCGATTTCTCTCCCTCTCGAGTCGCGTCCCGGAAGACCTCCCACAATGCTCGTATCCTGTGCGCACCGCCTCGAAGGCACTCCCCCGACTCTTCGGGTCGTGGGTCAACTGCCCTTTCGCCCGCAGTGAACAAGACAATAGCAACATCAATGTAATGCACGAACGCATGTCAAAAGGATGCAATGCATACGGTTCTCATTCATTTCTACTATATTTCCATCCTTTCGAAAACTGGAACTGAACCAAAACATTTCGAAAAGCCTCGGTCATCCTGTGGAACTTTTCAAAACCTTTCGAAAACTCCGTCGAATCCGAACTTTCAGCATTTCGAAAACTCCGTAGGGAATCCGAACATTCAAAACATTCCGAAACTCCATCGAATCCCGAACTTTCAAAGCATTTCGTAACTCCGTCGAATCCGGAACTTTCAAAGCATTTCGAAAACTCCATCGAACTGAACTTTCAAACCTTCCGAAACTCCGTCGATCCGAACTTTCAAAGCATTTCGAAAACTCCGCCGAATCCGGAACTTTCAAAGCATTTCGAAAACTCCATCGTAATCCGAACTTTCAAAACCTTCCCCGAAACTCCGTCGAACCGGAACTTTCAAAACCTCCCAAACTTCCGCCAAACCGAACTTCAAAACCTTTCGAAAACTCCGTCGACCGGAACTTTCAAAGCATTTTGAAAACTCCGTCGTAACTGAACTTTCAAAGCATTTCGAAAACTCCATCAAATCCGGAACTTTCAAAACCTTTCGAAAATCCCGCTTCGTACTCAATCCTGAACTTTCAAAGCATTTTGAAAACTCCGTCGAATCCGGAACTTTCAAAGCATTTCTCGAAACTCCGTCGAATCCGGAACTTTCAAAACCTTCGAAAACTCCGTCGAATCCGGAACTTTCAAAACCCTTCAAAAACTCCGTCGAATCCAAAACTTTCAAACATTTCGAAAACTCCGTCGAACTGTAACTTTCAAAGCATTTCGAAAACTCCGTCGAATCCGGAACTTTCAAAACCTTTCGAAAACTCCGTCGAATCCGGAACTTTCAAAACCCTTCAAAACTCCGTCGACTGAACTTTCAAAACATTTCGAAAACTCCGTCGAATCCGGAACTTTCAAAATCCTTTGAAAACTCCGTCGAAACCGGAACTTTCAAATCTTTTCGAACATTTCAAAAATTTACTCCGTCCCTAATTAAAGCTACTTTAATTTTGGAAAATGCATCTAGACATGGAATTTTGCAACCAAAATTTTTATGTCATCTACCCATGATGTCAATTGAACTACATCCTAGTCAATTCTCGACAAAGGTTCATAGCAAAGTCAAAAGCCCCAAATTCGGGCACCAAAATCCCTAGTTCATTCCTAGTCAAATTTCTAACATTTAAAGAATGCACATTCTTAAAATTAATGGAATTTGAAGGAAGCTTACTTGTCTCTCGATCCCTCCTTCGAGTTGTCTCTCCCTAGCCGGTAGAACTCCGCCGGATTCAATGGATGAATAATGGTTCGAATGGTCCGAACCAACCGCGTTCTTTCGTCACTCGGGCCCTTCCATGACGAGCCATTGGTTCCCAATCACCTTCCATAGCAATTTTCCTTCACAAATCCGAGCAAATCTCACAATTTAGGGTGAATTTTCTCTCCTCCTTTCTCTCCCTCTCGTCGGATTAATGGGGAAATGGCCACCCGCTCGGCCTCGGCGCCGATAAGGACTCGGCCACCCGCCAAAAGTCCGGCCGACTCTTACCGCACCCGAAATTTTTTTTTGCCACTTTGGCCCTCGCCTTTGCACAATTTCACTTTACCACTTTTGGCCCCAAAAGTATAAATTTCCCGCTAGACATTTCTAACACCCCATCCCCGAGGATAAATTCCCGGCTAGTTTTCACTAACGCCTCGTCTCCGTGACGTTAAATTCCCAGCTAGTTTTCACTAACGCCTGCCTCCAGACGTTAAATTCCCAGCTTAAGCTACTAACGCCCCATCTCTCCGCACGTTAAATTCCCGCTAGTTTTCACTCAACGCCGTCTCCGCACGTTAAATTCCCAAGCTAGTTTTCACTAACGCCCGTCTACGACGTTAAATTCCTGCTAGTTTTCACTAACGCCGTCTCCGCACGTTAAATTCTCGCTAAGCTTACTAACGCCCGCCTCCGCACGCACTAATTTTCACCTCGCCGGACGTTTGACGTTCAAACGCCAACCCCGTCTCCGGACATTCCTGCGCAGCAATTCGTCTTATCAAACGCACTTCTCGCTGACGCCGACGTTCAAACGCCAACCCCGTTTCTCCGGGACATTCCAGCACAATTCCGTCTCCAGACGTTAAATTCACCTCGCTGACGTTGACATTCAAATGCTCAATCATGTCTCCGTACATCTCCAAGCATAATTCCGTCTCCTCCACGTTAAAATTTCTAATGGTTTTCACCATCGTTCATTTCTCGGCAATGCAATAAGCTAACCCCAAGGCACGAATGCCTTGCAACAATCCCTCTTCGGCCATCTTTGTAAGCCCAAATATCTTTCACTTCTCAAAGAAGTGAACACATATCTCCCGCCGCCGCCGTAAGCCCGATCATCCCACCTCAAATGCCATCAAGGTAAGCTCCGCACAACAATCCCTCTTCGCCATCAAGGTAAGCCCGAATGCTCATCCTCGCACAGGATTCTAAAGAAGAAACGCCGATCCTTCCG